>CM026404.1:1308444-1409478 GCA_014843695.1 Archivesica marissinica
GCGTTTACGTTATATAGTTATATATATTAGTTACGTTATATAGTTATAATATATAGTTACGTTATATAGTTATATATATATAGTTACGTTACGTTATATAGTTATATATATATAGTTACGTTACATAGTTATATATATATAGTTACGTTACGTTATATAGTTATATATATATAGTTACGTTACATAGTTATATATATATAGTTACGTTACGTTATATAGTTATATATATATAGTTACGTTATATAGTTATATATATATAGTTACGTTATATAGTTATATATATATAGTTACGTTATATAGTTATATATTGACTGACTGACTGACTGAATCTTTATTTCCTCCTCTCGGGAGATTCACATATATATTGACATTACATTAACAATTACATTTACAACACATTACATATAAAACAATTATTATAAATTATGAATAACATAAATAGCATACATATAAGTGTAATGCACAGACGTTATATATCTATATCACTTTCAATTGTATAGTAACGAATTCCCCCTCCGTGTAGTCAACTTGACTCTTCAAAGTAAATAATATGTGTAATTATTTAGCGACTATGATTAAGCAGTCTATAATGTAGTCATACGAAATTTCTAAGAACTTTGAGTTACTTTCGATACTGTAGTTTGGGTCATTATCTGACATCCCGCCTAACAATTTAATAGTATATGTTTTTTCACTCAGTAGTCTTAAACTTGTTGTAAAATCAATATCAAAATTCGATGACAAAGCTGCATGGTATTCGTCTCGCCTTATAGCGCTAATTGAACAATGCGATATTACATGTGATAGGTAATCGCCATAGATACTGCCACATATATCACATAGTTCATTTTCAATGTGTATGGACCTCGCCCAGATACCTGCAATAATTTCGTTTTTAATTTTGTTTGTAACACCTTTACCAATGCTGTAGACGATAGTTGTTCTAATGTCCGTCTGTAGGTGTTTAAAATAATCAAACTCGGAGTCGGCTTCCAAGCGTCCCCTCCATAGAGCAGATTCACTAGCAGTTATTGTATCAATGACTTTCTTTTTCCAGGCGTATTTTGATGGAATTATATGATAGGTAAAGTAGTCGTTTATAATATATTGAAGGTCGTATTTAGTCAAAATGTTACATATATCTGGAATATAACCAGTACGAACAGAGGACTTATCTTCTATGTATAACAGGTATTTTCGAACAAAAATACTGTTTGAAACAGACATACAGGGTAAGGATAGGATTTTGTACAAGAACATCAGTTTGTGTTTTTCTACCTCGGATGATAACCTATATAGTCCAAGCATAGACTCGCAAATATCTGATCGTGTTAATACCGGAAACCCCTGGATCTTTTTAACGATGAAATGCTGTAGCCGATTAATTATGCCTATATCCGTGTCAGTCATTCCGTGCCATAACTCTGACCCGTAGAGTGCAATTGGGATTATAACTTTCTTGTATAGACTTGTGGCTGTCTCAGGTTTGATCCCTTGTGGATGAAGTCCGAGACCCGACATTGCGTAAAACGCGTTCTTTGCTTTTTGACAGCGCTCTTCAATGCGTTTATTAACTTTCATATTATCATCTTGTCGTATTCCAAGGTGTTTCGTACTTTTGACTTGTTCTAGTATTATATAGCCGTAATATATACACACAGGTGCATGCGTTCGTTTTTTTGTGTAAATAATAATATTTGATTTAGTGGCACTGATGTCAAAATACCATATTGTGGCATATTGGTAAACAATATCCACCAAATGTTGAAGACCGGCCGGTGATATTGCAATCAGCGAGATATCGTCTGCGAAAGTGGGGCTCCCAGAATTTTTGGAAAGGACACATGCTCCTGACTGATTGCTTTGTAACAGGTTGAGCAATTCGTCTACGTAGACTAGATAAAACAGAGTTGAAAGAACCCCACCCTGACGGACACCACGTTCAACAATGACCGGAAGTGACGTCATCGATTGAAGACGAATGACGCATTGGAGGTCGCTGTAAGAGTTAATTAGCAATCTCAGAGTTTTGCCTGTAACGCCCAATTCACCTAATTTGAAAAATAGACCGTCATGCCATACGACGTCGAACGCACCCTTTATATCTAGATATGCTGTGTATACGTCAGACTGCCGATCCATTTGGAATAGGATTGTTTCCTGTAAATTAAAGGAGGCTGTGATGCAACTAAAGCCTTTTTGAAAGCCCTGCTGTTGCTGAGAGGGGAATTTTGGTGATCTTATCTTAAGATATTCTGTTAAACGTTCCAGTAATACCTTTTCGAAAAGCTTGTTCAAGCAGGTTAAAAGAGATATTGGCCTGTAGCTGTTAGGATCAGACTTGCTTTTGCCATTGCCTTTGTATATTGGGATGATTATACTAGTTTTCCACTTGCTAGGGATAGTTTCACTAGAAATAATGGTATTAAAGAGCAAAGTTATGGCTTTGATAAGTGATGGGCCACCTCGTATAATATGTTCATTATAGTTATATATATATAGTTACGTTACGTTATATAGTTATATATATATATAGTTACGTTACATAGTTATATATATATAGTTACGTTACGTTATATAGTTATATATATATAGTTACGTTACATAGTTATATAGTTATATATATATAGTTACGTTACGTTATATAGTTATATATATATAGTTACGTTATATAGATATATATTTATAGTTACGTTATATAGTTACGTTATATAGTTATATATATATAGTTACGTTATATAGATATATATATATAGTTACGTTACGTTATATAGATATATATATATAGTTACGTTGCGTTATATAGATATATATATATAGTTACGTGTGTGTTTTACGTTTATATAGAGTTATATAGTTACGTTACGTTATATAGTTATATATATATAGTTACGTGTGTGTTTTACATTTATTTATCGTCCCTACTTGTTGCCCATATAAACGACGCCGCCTGAAGAGATTAGCCATTTTAGAGGATAGTGCAATGATACTGAGAGAGACCCATTCCAGAGTCTCCTCTGGTTCTTTTACATGCACGGTGTAAAGCACCGACACGAAACCTCGGTTTAACGTCCCATCTGAAAGACTGTTAATTTTATTATGGTCAGACGGGGGATCGAACCTGCGATCCCTGGATTACCAGTCCGGGGGATCGAACCTGATCGAGCAAAAGAATCCTAGCTAGGTGAAGTCATAGAAATGAACTATGAAGTCCTATTGGTGGTTGTTTAACAACCTTAATTGGTATATGCCACTGGCACTGGTGACAAACTGTCTGCTGATAATTATATACTGTGCAAGTTGTTGAAGTCAATATGCAGCTTAGTGCATGGTCAAACTGTTTTCATTTTGTCTCTATGGGAAAAGACACCTAGGATTCTTTTGAATTGGTGCTGTAACAATACTTAGTAGCTAATACATATAACAGTATAATAGTAGACTGCTAGTTGTTATGAAGGGTGGAATGTGGGGGGGTACCTTTATCTATATTTCCCATTCTGCCTGCATTGAATTAACCCTTTCAACACTACAGGTCTCTAAGTAGACTTACAAAAGGTGTACATCCATATGAGCCGGTTCGTGACGAGCCTTGTTAAACTGTTAATGTAAAAATGTAAAATACAATATTTTTGTTGTCGATATAAATTGTTCTCGATCCGCAAAATGTGAACGGGGATGAAAATTAAGCAATTAATTAATAATGTCTTAAATCTCTCAGTATTAGATACATCTTCAAATATTTATACATGCTTATATATGATATCAGGTGCACAATGTAGGATCGGAGGGAGACAAGAAGGAGAAATTGACCATTAGAGGCGGGTTCCAACACATGATCAAGGAGGAGGGATTTAGATCGATGTGGCGAGGTAACGGCATTAACGTCGTTAAAATTGCTCCAAGACAGGGCATAAAGTTCTTGATTTATGAGCAGGTAAGACAACAGAAACTCACTATAATAACACAGTACAATTATAGAGACATTACTGGTTTTTCTATTACCTCCCTTGATGGATAAAGTCAGATTTATCCCTAAATGTATATTGGTCCTTTCAGTTTGAATCCTTTGTTTTTACTGTTGTCGTCTAAACAGATATTGCTTTAGGATAAATGTAATTTTATCAAAATTGTGTTAATTAATTGAACCTATTTTTACAGTAAGGTATCCATTGGACATGCTAAAGGATATTTGTCGAGATTTAATAATTTCATAATTATAAGACGCGAATACAGATAAGAATGGAAAACATGTGGTGCAAAGGAAACAGCGATAAAAACAGAGGAAACCAATTAAGAGGACCAATATACTATTAGGAGTATTCAAGGGCAGTAACTGACTAATGTTTCTCATTATGAATAGGTACAATTATGAATATATTCGCTATTCTGTTTAAATGTCTCTAGTAACTACATGATGCAGTATGTGTATCTGGCTGTCTGTAAACTATTCTGGTTTACATTATTCTGCTGTTTAAGTAACCCAATTAGTTCTCCATCTTATCTTCCTTTATATTGTGTGTTTTAGTTGAAGCCAGAAGACAAGGACCTTGGAGTAGTACGATCGTTTGTAGTTGGAGCCTGGGCCGGTTTAATTTCTCAGGCACTCATATACCCGATGGAGGTAAGATTCAGTACATGTAGTTCTAAGCTGTTTTGGTTAATAGGTGCAGTTGTTATTACATTGTTCATGCTCACAATCAGTATTAGAAGTGCACGTTGGTGTTCATGCTCACAATCAGTATTAGAAATGCACGTTGGTGTTCATGCTCACAATCAGTATTAGAAGTGCACGTTGGTGTTCATGCTCACAATCAGTATTAGAAGTGCACGTTGGTGTTCATGCTCACAATCAGTATTAGAAGTGCATGTTGGTGTTCATGCTCACAATCAGTATTAGAAGTGCACATTGGTGTTCATGCTCACAATCAGTATTAGAAGTGCACATTGGTGTTCATGCTCACAATCAGTATTAGAAATGCATGTTGGTGTTCATGCTCACAATCAGTATTAGAAGTGCACGTTGGTGTTCATGCTCACAATCAGTATTAGAAATGCATGTTGGTGTTCATGCTCACAATCAGTATTAGAAGTGCATGTTGGTGTTCATGCTCACAATCAGTATTAGAAGTGCACATTGGTGTTCATGCTCACAATCAGTATTAGAAATGCATGTTGGTGTTCATGCTCACAATCAGTATTAGAAGTGCACGTTGGTGTTCATGCTCACAATCAGTATTAGAAATGCATGTTGGTGTTCATGCTCACAATCAGTATTAGAAGTGCATGTTGGTGTTCATGCTCACAATCAGTATTAGAAGTGCACATTGGTGTTCATGCTCACAATCAGTATTAGAAATGCATGTTGGTGTTCATGCTCACAATCAGTATTAGAAGTGCACGTTGGTGTTCATGCTCACAATCAGTATTAGATATGCACGTTGGTGTTCATGCTCACAATCAGTATTAGAAGTGCACGTTGGTGTTCATGCTCACAATCAGTATTAGAAATGTATCAGGGCCCGCGCTGGCAATAGCCAGAGTAGCCATTGGCTAAAATATGGCAAAATTGGCTAATAAAAACTCAGTTTGGCTAAAATGATAAACACTGCAAAAATCTGTAAAGTGAAGAACTTACATCTTAATGATAAATAAACCATGACAAGTCAAGAGCTTACATCTTAATGATAAATAAACCATGACAAGTGAAGAACTTACATCTTAATGATAAATAAACCATGACAAGAACTTACATCTTAATGATAAATAAACCATGACAAGAACTTACATGTTAATGATAAATAAACCAAGACAAGAACTTACATCTTAATGATAAATAAACCATGACAAGTCAAGAACATACATCTTAATGATAAATAAACCATGACAAGTGAAGCACTTACATCTTAATGATAAATAAACCATGACAAGTGAAGCACTTACATCTTAATGATAAATAAACCATGACAAGTAAAGAACTTACATCTTAATGATAAATAAACCATAACAAGTCAAGAACATACATCTTAATGATAAAATAAGCCATGAAGTCAAGAACTTACATTCGACCCCCAAACAATCTGGCCATTCTCTCATAAATCTGAAAAGCCAGTGGGCCTGTTTCTAAGCAAATCTTGGGCATGTTGAAAAATTTATTTTTTCAAATTTCCTGTCTCTGAAACGACAATCGTAAAATAACCAATGACTAAATCAATCAACCATTGTTTTCTGTTTACAACCCATTAGCGGCTGTAACACCTCAATTATAGCCCCCAATAAGGCCCTAATAGCGACTGTAACACCTCAATTATAGTCCCCAATAAGGCCCCAATAGCAGCTGTAACACCTCAATTATAGCCCCCAATAAGGCCCCATTAGCGGCTGTAACACCTCAATTATAGCCCTCAATTAGCCCCCAATAGCGGCTGTAACACCTCAATTATAGCCCCCAATAGCGGCTGTAACACCTCAATTATAGCCCTCAATTAGGCCCCAATAGCAGCTGTAACACCTCAATTATAGCCCCCAATAGCGGCTGTAACACCTCAATTATAGCCCCCAATAAGGCCCCATTAGCGGCTGTAACACCTCAATTATAGCCCTCAATTAGGCCCCATTAGCGGCTGTAACACCTCAATTATAGTCCCCAATAGCGGCTGTAACACCTCAATTATAGCCCCCAATAGCGGCTGTAACACCTCAATTATAGCCTTCAATTAGGCCCCAATAGCAGCTGTAACACCTCAATTATAGCCCCCAATAAGGCCCCATTAGCGGCTGTAACACCTCAATTATAGCCCTCAATTAGGCCCCATTAACGGCTGTAACACCTCAATTATAGTCCCCAATAGCGGCTGTAACACCTCAATTATAGTCCCCAATAGCAGCTGTAACACCTCAATTATAGCCCCCAATAGCGGCTGTAACACCTCAATTATAGCCCTCAATTAGGCCCCAATAGCAGCTGTAACACCTCAATTATAGCCCCCATTAGCGGCTGTAACACCTCAATTATAGCCCTCAATTAGGCCCCATTAGCGGCTGTAACACCTCAATTATAGCCCCCAATAAGGCCCCAATAGCGGCTGTAACACCTCAATTATAGCCCCCAATAGCGGCTGTAACACCTCAATTATAGTCCCCAATAGCGGCTGTAACACCTCAATTATAGCCCCCCAATAGCGGCTGTAACACCTCAATTATAGCCCCCAATAGCGGCTGTAACACCTCAATTATAGCCCCCAATAGCGGCTGTAACACCTCAATTATAGCCCTCAATTAGGCCCCATTAACGGCTGTAACACCTCAATTATAGTCCCCAATAGCGGCTGTAACACCTCAATTATAGTCCCCAATAGCGGCTGTAACACCTCAATCATAGCCCCCAATAGCGGCTGTAACACCTCAATTATAGCCTTCAATTAGGCCCCAATAGCAGCTGTAACACCTCAATTATAGCCCCCAATAAGGCCCCATTAGCGGCTGTAACACCTCAATTATAGCCCTCAATTAGGCCCCATTAACGGCTGTAACACCTCAATTATAGTCCCCAATAGCGGCTGTAACACCTCAATTATAGTCCCCAATAGCGGCTGTAACACCTCAATTATAGCCCCCAATAGCGGCTGTAACACCTCAATTATAGCCCTCAATTAGGCCCCAATAGCAGCTGTAACACCTCAATTATAGCCCCCATTAGCGGCTGTAACACCTCAATTATAGCCCTTAATTAGGCCCCATTAGCGGCTGTAACACCTCAATTATAGCCCCCAATAAGGTCCCAATAGCGGCTGTAACACCTCAATTATAGCCCCCAATAGCGGCTGTAACACCTCAATTATAGTCCCCAATAGCGGCTGTAACACCTCAATTATAGCCCCCCAATAGCGGCTGTAACACCTCAATTATAGCCCCCAATAGCGGCTGTAACACCTCAATTATAGCCCCCAATAGCGGCTGTAACACCTCAATTATAGTCCCCAATAGCGGCTGTAACACCTCAATTATAGTCCCCAATAGCGGCTGTAACACCTCAATTATAGCCCCCAATAGCGGCTGTAACACCTCAATTTTAGCCCTCAATTAGGCCCCAATAGCAGCTGTAACACCTCAATTATAGCCCCCAATAAGGCCCCATTAGCGGCTGTAACACCTCAATTATAGCCCCCAATAAGGCCCCAATAGCGGCTGTAACATCTCAATTATAGCCCCCAATAGCGGCTGTAACACCTCAATTATAGTCCCCAATAGCGGCTGTAACACCTCAATTATAGCCCCCAATAGCGGCTGTAACACCTCAATTATAGCCCCCAATAGCGGCTGTAACATCTCAATTATAGCCCCCAATAGCGGCTGTAACACCTCAATTATAGCCCCCAATAGCGGCTGTAACACCTCAATTATAGCCCCCAATAAGGCCCTAATAGCGGCTGTAACACCTCAATTATAGCCCCCAATAGCGACTGTAACACCTCAATTATAGCCCCCAATAGCGACTGTAACACCTCAATTATAGTCCCCAATAGCGGCTGTAACACCTCAATTATAGCCCCCAATAACGGCTGTAACACCTCAATTATAGTCCCCAATAGCGGCTGTAACACCTCAATTATAGCCCCCAATAAGGCCCTAATAGCGGCTGTAACACCTCAATTATAGCCCCCAATAGCGGCTGTAACACCTCAATTATAGCCCCCAATAGCAGCTGTAACACCTCAATTATAGCCCCCAATAGCGGCTGTAACACCTCAATTATAGCCCCCAATAGCGGCTGTAACACCTCAATTATAGCCCCCAATAGCGGCTGAAACACCTACATTATAGCCCCCAATAAGGCCCCATTAGCGGCTGTAACACCTCAATTATAGCCCCCAATAGCGGCTGTAACACCTCAATTATAGCCCCCAATAAGGCGATTAAACAACTAATTGATCCTGCTGAGAAACTCTCAAAACATTAACATACCACTTGTTCACGACGGCGGCCATTTTGGATTTTGTGCTCTATGGAGTTACTTCGCAATTTCCCAGAGGGTCATGGGCGCTCATTTTCTTCTAAAATGGTCCAGGTAGCATTATCAACAATAAAAAAAAGGTAGGAACATAATAGTCACGGAACCTTGGGAAATGACCCTACTACATACGACTTGCTGTAAGATTAACATGAATTTTGTTACTGATTTTCTTATTAACTGTTTGTATGTTAGAGATATCATTAGACAGTATCTATAAGTTTTATGTCACAGTTTCGGTAATGAATAAATATCAAAGCACAATTGTAATTCCAGGTCTTGAAAACCCGAATGTCCATCAGTAAGACAGGGCAATATAAAGGATATATAGACCTTGCTTGCCAATTATTCAAGACCGAAGGAGCACGTGCATTTGGTGCTGGCTTCGTACCAGAGATGGTTGGTGTTGTGCCATTTGCCGGAATAGAGCTGTGCATATATGAGGTAAGTAAAACCGCGAACACCAGAATTACCCATAATTTATAAGGGGAAAGCGTGTATCGCCTATAGATAAAATGAGACATGTGCAGACAAAATATACATGAAAAAGAACAGAAGGATTAATAATCAATTTATTATATTATTATTTATTATACTCGCAAATAATTTTCGTGAACCGATCATTTATCACCAGATCGGACAGATGGGTTTTCTCCGAGTTCCTCCCACACGAATGACCATATCTACGCTTTCATCCGCGCCAACGAGAGTGATTAATATAAGTTGTTAAAACTTGCTTCGTTTAAATAAATAGTTTAAGCTTAAAATCAATTTGGGTCTGGTAATTCCAAACTTTTTCATTTTGGCCTCATTTAAAAAAGAAAAGAAAATGTAACCAATGGTCTATTTGTATTGGAGGACCCAATCTAATGGTGATATAACTTATGGTCCAACCCATTTGTATATGTTGTATATGTATGACTGTATTGAAATGATTTCATTGTATTTATAAATGTATATTTATGTATTTGTAGACATTAAGAAGGTTGTACATGCAAAAACACGAGGACAAACAACCTACTAAGACTGTTGACTCGATGTTTGGTGTCACGGGTGCCGTATGTGCAGTTGCTGCCACATATCCATTTGCATTGGTTAGAACCCAAATGCAGACACAAGGTTGGTTTCTCTTCTATTGTTATTAGGGTGTTTAAAGTTACATGTTAGAGTGGGTGGTGTCATTGACATGAAATCACTTGCCTTTCACCGGTGTAGATTTCAACGGTTGGTGGCACTACCTGATTGCACTGAGTGTAAACCTGTTTATATATGTAGGTCACCCGGTACCTGTCTCGGTGTAAACCTGTTTGTGTAGGTAGCATCTGGTACCTGTCTCTGTGTAAACCTGTTTGTGTAGGTAGCACCCGGTACCTGTCTCGGGGTAAACCTGTTTGTGTAGGTAGCATCTGGTACCTGTCTCTGTGTAAACCTGTTTGTGTAGGTAGCACCCGGTACCTGTCTCGGTGTAAACCTGTTTGTATAGGTAGCATCCTGTACCTGTCTCTGTGTAAACCTGTTTGTGTAGGTAGCACCCGGTACCTGTCTCGGTGTAAACCTGTTTGTATAGGTAGCATCCTGTACCTGTCTCTGTGTAAACCTGTTTGTGTAGGTAGCATCCTGTACCTGTCTCTGTGTAAACCTGTTTGTATATGTAGCATCCGGTACCTGTCTCGGTGTAAACCTGTTTGTGTAGGTAGCATCCGGTACCTGTCTTGGTGTAAACCTGTTTGTATATGTAGCATCCGGTACCTGTCTCGGTGTAAACCTGTTTGTGTAGGTAGCATCCGGTACCTGTCTCGGTGTAAACCTGTTTGTGTAGGTAGCATCCGGTACCTGTCTCGGTGTAAACCTGTTTGTATAGGTAGCATCCGGTACCTGTCTCGGTGTAAACCTGTTTGTGTAGGTAGCATCTGGTACCTGTCTCGGTGTAAACCTGTTTGTATAGGTAGCATCCGGTACCTGTCTCGGTGTAAACCTGTTTGTATATGTAGCATCTCGTACCTGTCTCGGTGTAAACCTGTTTGTATAGGTAGCATCCGGTACCTGTCTCGGTGTAAACCTGTTTGTATAGGTAGCATCCGGTACCTGTCTCGGTGTAAACCTGTTTGTATAGGTAGCATCCGGTACCTGTCTCGGTGTAAACCTGTTTGTATATGTAGCATCTGGTACCTGTCTCGGTGTAAACCTGTTTGTGTAGGTAGCATCCGGTACCTGTCTCGGTGTAAACCTGTTTGTATATGTAGCATCTGGTACCTGTCTCGGTGTAAACCTGTTTGTATATGTAGCATCTGGTACCTGTCTCAGTGTAAACCTGTTTATACAGTTAGCATCCGGTACCCATCTCATGTGATTTCAAGCTTACATAGAGATATGATGCCAAGCTTACATCGAGATCCAATTTCCCCCCAAATAATTGTTGTGGAATACGACACACCAAGTGGGAAGGGGGCACATCCCAAGTGGGAAGGGGGTATACCCCAAGTGGAAGGGGGGCACACCCCAAGTGGGAAGGGGATATATCCCAAGTGGGAGGAGGCACACCCCAAGTGGAAGGGGGGCACACCCCAAGTGGGAAGGGGGCACACCCCAAGTGGGAAGGGGATATATCCCAAGTGGAAGGGGGGCACATCCCAAGTGGGAGGAGGCACACCCCAAGTGGAAGGGGGGCACACCCCAAGTGGGAAGGGGGCACACCCCTAGTGGAAGGGGGGCACACCCCAAGTGGGAAGGGGGCACACCCCAAGTGGGAGGGGATATACCCCAAGTGGGAAGGGGGCACACCCCAAGTGGGAGGGGGCACACCCCATATGGGAAGGGGGTACACCCCAAGTGGGAAGGGGGGTACACCCCAAGTGGGAGGGGTATACCCCAAGTGGGAAGGGGGCACACCCCAAGTGGAAAGGGGGTACACCCCAAGTGGGAGGGGGCACACCCCAAGTGGGAAGGGGGCACACCCCAAGTGGGAGGGGGCACACCCCAAGTGGGAGGGGGCACACCCCAAGTGGAAGGGGGCACACCCCAAGTGGGATATACCCCAAGTGGGAAGGGGCACACCCCAAGTGGAAGGGGGCACACACCCCAAACACACCCAAGTGGGAAACCAAGTGGGGCACCCCAAGTGGGAAGGGGGCACACCCCAAGTGGGAAGGGGGCACACCCCAAGTGGGAGGGGGCACACCCCAAGTGGAAAGGGGGCACACCCCAAGTGGAAGGGGGGCACACCCCAAGTGGGAAGGGGATATATCCCAAGTGGAAGGGGGGCACATCCCAAGTGGGAGGAGGCACACCCCAAGTGGAAGGGGGGCACACCCCAAGTGGGAAGGGGGCACACCCCTAGTGGAAGGGGGCACACCCCAAGTGGAAGGGGGCATACCCCAAGTGGGAAGGGGGCACACCCCAATGGGAGGGGGATATACCCCAAGTGGGAAGGGGGCACACCCCAAGTGGGAGGGGGCACACCCCATATGGGAAGGGGGTACACCCCAAGTGGGAAGGGGGGTACACCCCAAGTGGGAGGGGATATACCCCAAGTGGGAAGGGGGCACACCCCAAGTGGAAAGGGGGTACACCCCAAGTGGGAGGGGGCACACCCCAAGTGGGAAGGGGGCACACCCCAAAGGGGGGGGCACACCCCAAGTGGGAGGGGGCACAACCCCAAGTGGAAGGGGGCAAACCCCAAGTGGGAGGGGGGGCACACCCCAAGTGGGAGGGGGCACACCCCAAGTGGAAGGGGGCACACCCCAAGTGGGAGGGGGGGCACACCCCAAGTGGGAGGGGGGCACACCCCAAGTGGGAAGGGGGTACACCCCAAGTGGGAGGGGGTACACCCCAAGTGGGAGGGGGCACACCCATGTCCTTTGTACACTTGTATGCATTTTGTTATATTTCTTAATACGTACCTTTGATTAAATAATAAATATAGATACTGTTTTTATTATTATTTGGGCCTCTATTTAATACCTATTCTATTCCTGTTTTCAGCCACCACTTCCAAAATGGGAATGAATGCCACATTTAGGAAGATCTACCAAAGCCAAGGCTTCAAGGGTTTGTATAGAGGTGTCACTCTGAACATGATGAAGGTGGCACCAGTCGCTGCCATTACGTACTATACGTACAGGGCAGTCCAAAATATTTTCACACCTAAAGATGACCCTAAAAAAAAATAAACAAACCTGCAATATTTATTTAACGACATTATTACTTATTTTATCATGCTCTTATATTATTACTGTTATCTTACCTTCATATTATTTTATATTGATATTATTTTACCTTCATATTATTTTATATTGATATTATTTTACCTTCATATTATTTTATATTGATATTATTTTACCTTCATATTATTTTACCTTCATATTATTTTACATATTATTTTACCTTCATATTATTTTACCTTCATATTATTTTACCTTCATATTATCTTACCTTCATATTATTTTATATTGATATTATTTTACCTTCATATTATTTTACCTTCATATTATTTTATATTGATATAAAAAACCCATATTATTTTAATTACCTTCATATTATTTTATATTGATATTATTTTACCTTCATATTATTTTACCTTCATATTATTTTACATATTATTTACCTTCAAAACCCAAAACCCAAACACCCAAAAAATATTATTTTACCTTCATATTTTTTACCTTCATATTATTTTATATTGATATATTTACCTTCATATTATTTTACCTTCATATTATTTTACCTTCATATTATTATATATTGATATTATTTTACCTTCATATTATTTTATATTGATATTATTTTACCTTCATATTATTTTACCTTCATATTATTTTACATATTATTTTACCTTCATATTATTTTACCTTCATATTATTTTACCTTCATATTATCTTACCTTCATATTATTTTATATTGATATTATTTTACCTTCATATTATTTTACCTTCATATTATTTTATATTGATATTATTTTACCTTCATATTATTTTACCTTCATATTATTTTATATTGATATTATTTTACCTTCATATTATTTTACCTTCATATTATTTTACCTTCATATTATTATATATTGATATTATTTTACCTTCATATTATTTTATATTGATATTATTTTACCTTATATATTTACCTTCATATTATCTTACCTTCATATTATCTTACCTTCATATTATCTTACCTTCATATTATCTTACCTTCATATTATCTTACCTTCATATTATCTTACCTTCATATTATCTTACCTTCATATTATCTTACCTTCATATTATCTTACCTTCATATTATTTTACCTTCATATTATCTTACCTTCATATTATCTTACCTTCATATTATTTTACCTTCATATTATCTTACCTTCATATTATTTTACCTTCATATTATTTTACCTTCATATTATCTTACCTTCATATTATTATAATATACTATATTTATTGTGTGGTAAGCAAAAGGTTTCTTTTTGTGTGGTTACCGGTAATATGTTGGCAGGTGCTAGATCAGAGAAGACACAGCAAAGAGATGATGGCGCCCTTGAAGAAATGGCTAATAGATGGTGGAACATGTAAAAGAAAGAATTACATGCAGCTAAAGTGGCACAGGCAGAAACAGGGACAGAGCACAGGCAATGACTGAAACAGGGACAGAGCACAGGCAATGACTGAAACAGGGACAGAGCACAGGCAAGGATTGAAACAGGGAAAGAAGAGCAGAGAATGTGAATTATTAAAATAAATGATACAAATCTAATACCAAATGTTATTTTGTAATTTTAGTTTTATGTTGGGAATATCCGTATTATGACTCGCCACAAGGAAAATGGCCCAATTGAGAGTGTTTGACCAGTGTAACTCCTAACATTTCTCATTAGAATAAATGTGTCGGCAACTAACTGCGATCACAGATGTTCAAGCGTTAGCGATCTTATTTAGTGTATGTGTCGTGCGGAAATCATTGCATTACCATGTACATGTCGGGTAAACATTGTACAATCGTGAAAAGTGTGCACCCGTACTATGTTTGCATAAAATGCCATTCAACTGTTGATTTAATGAAAACCCTGGTCTAGGCGTGCACCCGTACTATGTTTGCATCAAATGACATTCAACTGTTGATTTAATGAAAACCCTGGTCTAGGCGTGCACCCGTACTATGTTTGCATCAAATGACATTCAACTGTTGATTTAATGAAAACCCTGGTCTAGGCGTGCAAGAGAAATGTGTGAATGTATGCAAAGGCTTTGAATCATTGATTTGATAGATTTTCGAGTATACACATCGAATACATCAACATTGTATATTTACATTACAAGGCTCTCAGAAGTCTCGGCCCGGCCGGCTCTCAGAAGTGTGGGCCCGGCCCGCTTCAATTTGTGAAATTGCGCGTACACACGGCACTTCTCGTGCACGCCTGGACCATGTACGGGTGCACGCCTGAACCATGTACGGGTGCACGCCTGGACCAAGGTTTTCACTAAATCAGCAGTTGAATGTCATTTGGTGCACACAAAGCATGGGTGCACACTTTTCACGATTGTAGAATGGTTACCCGACAATGTACGTGGTGATGTAATCATTTCCGAGGGACAGATAAAGTAAAAAGACTGCTACATATAATTTTCATAATTAATGGCCTCAAGTATATATTACATTGTTATTTAATATACATAGTGGATTGTGCCTCAAGTATATATTACATTGTTGTTTAATATACATAGTGGATTGTGCCTCAAGTATATATTACATTGTTGTTTAATATACATAGTGGATTGTGCCTCAAGTATATATTACATTGTTGTTTAATATACATAGTGGATTGTGCCTCAAGTATATATTACATTGTTGTTTAATATACATAGTGGATTGTGCCTCAAGTATATATTACATTGTTGTTTAATATACATAGTGGATTGTTTCGTCACTATGCTATCATAACTATGGATTATTCATGTTATTCAACACATATTGCTAGGATTTACAAAATAAAACTGTTGTAAACTTTCAAAGCCTGATCTTTCACCGAGGTATACTCTAGTAGTCAAGGCATACATGTATGCATATCTGGTATAGTTGTTGTCCGTCTGTCCGTAAGTCCACAAGACTGTTATACGGTGGTCATCCTGGAAAGCCAAGCTACATATACAGTGCCTGGTACCAACCCTTGTGCTGGGTCTGGTATGGTTGTCCGTCTGTCTAACCGTAAGTCCAAGAGATTGTTATACGGTGGGCATCCTGTAAAGCCAAGCTACATATACAGTGCCTGGTACCAACCCTTGTGCTGGGTCTGGTATGGTTGTTATCCGTATGCCCACGAGACTGTCATGCGATGGGCATCCTGTAAAGCCAAACTACATATACAGTGCCTGGTACCAACCCTTGTGCTGGGTCTGGTATGGTTGTCCGTAAGTCCACGAGACGTATACAATGGTCATCCTGGAAAGCCAAGCTACATATACAGTGCTGGGTACCAACCCTTGTGCTGGGTCTGGTATGGTTGTTATCCGTATGCCCACGAGACTGTCATGCGATGGGCATCCTGTAAAGCCAAACTACATATACAGTGCTGGGTACCAACCCTTGTTCTGGGTCGCATACCAATGAGCCTGTCGTATGCATACACGACCATGATGTTGTATACACAACCATGATGTTGTATACACAACCATGATATTGTATACACGACCATGATGTTGTATACACGACCATGATATTGTATACACGACCATGATGTTGTATACACGACCATGATGTATGCACGACCATGATGTTGTATACACGACCATGATATTGTATACACGACCATGATGTATGCACGACCATGATGTTGTATGCACGACCATGATGTTGTATACACGACCATGATGTTGTATACACGACCATGATGTTGTATGCACGACCATGATGTTGTATACACGACCATGATGTTGTATACACGATGTTGTATACACGACCATGATGTATACATGACCATGATGTTGTATACATGACCATGATGTATACACAACCATGATGTATACATGACCATGATATTGTATACACGACCATGATGTTGTATACATGACCATGATGTTGTATACATGACCATGATGATGTATACACGACCATGATGTTGTATACACGACCATGATGTTGTATACATGACCATGATGTTGTATACACGACCATGATGTTGTATACACGACCATGATGTTGTATACACGACCTAGATATATATTAACCGACAGGTCGCCGGTTTTGGCATAAGGGCATTGATCAGATTTAGTCCTTTGATCCTCAGCAGAAGAGGCCAATTATTCATTATATCTCCATACTGCTGACAAGCATTAGGCACACTTCCATACTGCCGAACAATCAGTAATGAATATGATTGACAGGCCCATCTAGAACAGTTAGTTAATCTAAAATGTTATGTACAAGTTAATAAGATAAAAGGATCTACAAAGCTATAGTTAAAAGCAGACAGTACAAGGATTAGAGAGAGTTCGAGTCCAGTCTACTAACAAAGGTCGGCAAACTGGGACTCGACTGTATATATGTCCGTAGACTGTTCCATAGCCCGATTGTTCTTGGGGAAAAATGAGTTGGCATGGTATTGGGTTTTTGACTGTGGGATTAAATAGTTACGGTTTCTTGTGGGTGTAAGGTGATGGTGCTCTACAGCAACTAGGTCATTTCTTATTTTGAAAAACATGATTAGTGAGGCTTGGTTTCGTCTATGTTCTAATGTTTTCCAATTGAGGGTGGATACCATTTGTGATACACTAGAGTAGTTGTAAGCATTGAATATATATCTGGCTGCAGATCTTTGGAACATTTCTATTTTGTAGGCGAGGTGTTACTGCCAGGGGTTCCAGACTGTAGAACAGTATTCAACCTGTGGGCGGACATAAGTGATATATGCGTTTTCTTTGACTTGTTTGTTATTTGTTTGGACAGGCCATTTGATGAAGCGGAGGGTATTGTTAGCTTTTGAGGTGAAATTATTGATGTGTTGGGCCCAGTTAATGGTGACTCCGAGATATTTGGAATGTTTGGTTGACCTTAATTGTGTGTTATGCAACACTGCTACACTCAATATCTGGGAATAATGGAATACGTAATGGAGTGGAATGGTGGCTATTTGTAATGGTGTGGAATGGTGGCTGGCTGTATCTAATGGAATACGTAATGGTGTGGAATGGTGGCTGGCTGTATCTAATGGAATACGTAATGGAGTGGAATGGTGGCTGGCTGTATCTAATGGAATACGTAATGGTGTGGAATGGTGGCTGGCTGTATCTAATGGAATACGTAATGGTGTGGAATGGTGGCTGGCTGTATCTAATGGAATACGTAATGGTGTGGAATGGTGGCTGGCTGTATCTAATGGAATACGTAATGGAGTGGAATGGTGGCTGGCTGTATCTAATGGAATGTGGAATGGTGCCTGGCTGTATCTAATGGAATACGTAATGGTGTGGAATGGTGGCTGGCTGTATCTAATGGAATACGTAATGGTGTGGAATGGTGGCTGGCTGTATCTAATGGAATACGTAATGGAGTGGAATGGTTGCTGGCTGTATCTAATGGAATACGTAATGGAGTGAAATGGTGGCTATTAGTAATGGTGTGGAATGGTGGCTGGCTGTATCTAATGGAATACGTAATGGAGTGAAATGGTGGCTATTTGTAATGGTGTGGAATGGTGGCTGGCTGTATCTAATGGAATATGTAATGGAGTGGAATGGTGGCTGGCTGTATCTAATGGAATACGTAATGGAGTGGAATGGTGGCTATTTGTAATGGTGTGGAATGGTGGCTGGCTGTATCTAATGGAATACGTAATGGAGTGGAATGGTGGCTATTTGTAATGGTGTGGAATGGTGGCTGGCTGTATCTAATGGAATACGTAATGGAGTGGAATGGTGGCTGGCTGTATCTAATGGAATACGTAATGGAGTGGAATGGTGGCTGGCTGTATCTAATGGAATACGTAATGGAGTGGAATGGTGGCTGGCTGTATCTAATGGAATACGTAATGGAGTGGAATGGTGCCTGGCTGTATCTAATGGAATACGGAATGGTGGCTGGCTGTATCTAATGGAATACGTAATGGAGTGGAATGGTGCCTGGCTGTATCTAATGGAATACGGAATGGTGGCTGGCTGTATCTAATGGAATACGTAATGGAGTGGAATGGTGCCTGGCTGTATCTAATGGAATACGGAATGGTGGCTGGCTGTATCTAATGGAATACGTAATGGAGTGGAATGGTGCCTGGCTGTATCTAATGGAATACGTAATGGAGTGGAATGGTGGCTGGCTGTATCTAATGGAATACGTAATGGAGTGGAATGGTGGCTGGCTGTATCTAATGGAATACGTAATGGTGTGGAATGGTGGCTGGCTGTATCTAATGGAATACGTAATGGAGTGGAATGGTGGCTGGCTGTATCTAATGGAATACGTAATGGTGTGGAATGGTGGCTGGCTGTATCTAATGGAATACGTAATGGAGTGGAATGGTGGCTGGCTGTATCTAATGGAATGTGGAAGGTGCCTGGCTGTATCTAATGGAATACGTAATGGAGTGGAATGGTTGCTGTCTGTATCTAATGGAATACGTAATGGAGTGGAATGGTGGCTATTAGTAATGGTGTGGAATGGTGGCTGGCTGTATCTAATGGAATACGTAATGGAGTGAAATGGTGGCTATTTGTAATGGTGTGGAATGGTGGCTGGCTGTATCTAATGGAATATGTAATGGAGTGGAATGGTGGCTGGCTGTATCTAATGGAATACGTAATGGAGTGGAATGGTGGCTATTTGTAATGGTGTGGAATGGTGGCTGGCTGTATCTAATGGAATACGTAATGGAGTGGAATGGTGGCTATTTGTAATGGTGTGGAATGGTGGCTGGCTGTATCTAATGGAATACGTAATGGAGTGTAATGGTGGCTGGCTGTATCTAATGGAATACGTAATGGAGTGGAATGGTGGCTATTTAATGGTGGCTGGCTGTATCTAATGGAATACGTAATGGAGTGGAATGGTGGCTGGCTGTATCTAATGGAATACGTAATGGAGTGGAATGGTGGCTGGCTGTATCTAATGGAATACGTAATGGAGTGGAATGGTGGCTGGCTGTATCTAATGGAATACGGAATGGTGGCTGGCTGTATCTAATGGAATACGTAATGGAGTGGAATGGTGGCTGGCTGTATCTAATGGAATACGTAATGGAGTGGAATGGTGGCTGGCTGTATCTAATGGAATATGTAATGGAGTGGAATGGTGGCTGGCTGTATCTAATGGAATACGTAATGGAGTGGAATGGTGGCTGGCTGTATCTAATGGAATACGTAATGGTGTGGAATGGTGGCTGGCTGTATCTAATGGAATACGTAATGGGGTGTAATGGTGGCTGGCTGTATCTAATGGAATACGTAATGGAGTGGAATGGTGGCTGGCTGTATCTAATGGAATACGTAATGGTGTGGAATGGTGGCTGGCTGTATCTAATGGAATACGTAATGGTGTGGAATGGTGGCTGGCTGTATCTAATGGAATACGTAATGGAGTGGAATGGTGGCTGGCTGTATCTAATGGAATATGTAATGGTGTGGAATGTTGGCTGGCTGTATCTAATGGAATACGTAATGGAGTGGAATGGTGGCTATTTGTAATGGTGTGGAATGGTGGCTGGCTGTATCTAATGGAATACGTAATGGAGTGGAATGGTGCCTGGCTGTATCTAATGGAATACGTAATGGAGTGGAATGGTGGCTGGCTGTATCTAATGGAATACGTAATGGAGTGGAATGGTGGCTGGCTGTATCTAATGGAATAAGTAATGGAGTGGAATTGTGGCTATTTGGAATGGTGGCTATTTGTAATGTAGTGGAATGTTGGCTATGTGGAATGGTGTGGAATGGTGGCTATTTGTAACAGTGTGGAATGGTGGCTATTTGTAATGGAGTGGAATGGTGGCTATTTGTAATGGTGTGGAATGTTGGCTATTTGTAATGGTGTGGACTGGTGGCTATTTGTAACATTGTGTAATGTTGGCTATTTGTAACGATGTGGAATGTTGGCTATTTGTAACGGTGTTGGCTATTTGGAATGGTGGCTATTTGTAACGGTGTGGAATGTTGGCTATTTGTAATGGTGACTATTTGTAATGGTGTGGAATGGTGACTATTTGTAACGGTGTGGAATGTTGACTATTTGTAACGGTGTGGAATGTTGGCTATTTGTAATGGTGTGGAATGGTGACTATTTGTAATGGTGTGGAATGGTGGCTATTTGTAACGGTGTGGAATGTTGGCTATTTGTAACGGTGTGGAATGTTGGCTATTTGTAACAGTGTGGAATGTTGGCTATTTGTAATGGTGTTGGCTATTTGGAATGGTGGCTATTTGTAATGGTGTGGAATGGTGGCTGGCTGTATCTAATGGAATACGTAATGGAGTGGAATGGTGGCTGGCTGTATCTAATGGAATACGTAATGGAGTGGAATGGTGGCTGGCTGTGTCTAATGGAATACGGAATGGTGGCTGGCTGTATCTAATGGAATACGTAATGGAGTGGAATGGTGGCTGGCTGTATCTTATGGAATACGTAATGGAGTGGAATGGTGGCTGGCTGTATCTAATGGAACACGTAATGGTGTGGAATGGTGGCTGGCTGTATCTAATGGAACACGTAATGGAGTGGAATGGTGGCTGGCTGTATCTAATGGAATACGTAATGGAGTGGAATGGTGGCTGGCTGTATCTAATGGAACATGTAATGGTGTGGAATGGTGGCTGGCTGTATCTAATGGAATACGTAATGGAGTGGAATGGTGGCTGGCTGTATCTAATGGAATACGTAATGGAGTGGAATGGTGGCTGGCTGTATCTAATGGAACACGTAATGGTGTGGAATGGTGCCTGGCTGTATCTAATGGAATACGTAATGGAGTGGAATGGTGCCTGGCTGTATCTAATGGAACACGTAATGGAGTGGAATGGTGGCTGGCTGTATCTAATGGAATACGTAATGGAGTGGAATGGTGCCTGGCTGTATCTAATGGAATACGTAATGGTGTGGAATGGTGCCTGGCTGTATCTAATGGAATACGTAATGGAGTGGAATGGTGGCTGGCTGTATCTAATGGAATACGTAATGGAGTGGAATGGTGGCTGGCTGTATCTAATGGAATAAGTAATGGAGTGGAATTGTGGCTATTTGGAATGGTGGCTATTTGTAATGGAGTGGAATGTTGGCTATGTGTAATGGTGTGGAATGGTGGCTATTTGTAACAGTGTGGAATGGTGGCTATTTGTAATGGAGTGGAATGGTGGCTATTTGTAATGGTGTGGAATGTTGGCTATTTGTAATGGTGTGGACTGGTGGCTATTTGTAACATTGTGTAATGTTGGCTATTTGTAACGATGTGGAATGTTGGCTATTTGTAACGGTGTTGGCTATTTGGAATGGTGGCTATTTGTAATGGTGTGGAATGGTGGCTATTTGTAACGGTGTGGAATGTTGGCTATTTGTAATGGTGACTATTTGTAATGGTGTGGAATGGTGACTATTTGTAATGGTGTGGAATGGTGGCTATTTGTAACGGTGTGGAATGTTGACTATTTGTAACGGTGTGGAATGTTGGCTATTTGTAACGGTGTGGAATGGTGGCTATTTGTAATGGTGTGGAATGGTGACTATTTGTAATGGTGTGGAATGGTGGCTATTTGTAACGGTGTGGAATGTTGGCTATTTGTAACAGTGTGGAATGTTGGCTATTTGTAACGGTGTTGGCTATTTGGAATGGTGGCTATTTGTAATGGTGTGGAATGGTGGCTATTTGTAACGGTGTGGAATGTTGGTTATTTGTATTGTAACTGTGTGGAATGGTGGCTATTTGTAATGGTGTGGAATGTTGGCTATTTGTACCAGTGTGGAATGTTGGCTATTTGTAACGGTGTTGGCTATTTGGAATGGTGGCTATTTGTAACGGTGTGGAATGGTGGCTATTTGTAACTGTGTGGAATGTTGGCTATTTGTAATGGTGTGGAATGTTGGCTATTTGTAACTGTGTGGAATGTTGGCTATTTGTAACTGTGTGGAATGTTGGCTATTTGTAATGGTGTGGAATGTTGGCTATTTGTAATGGTGTGGAATGTTGGCTATTTGTAATGGTGTGGAATGTTGGCTATTTGTAATGGTGTGGAATGTTGGCTATTTGTAATGGTATGGAATGTTGGCTATTTGTAATGGTGTGGAATGTTGGCTATTTGTAATGGTGTGGAATGTTGGCTATTTGTAATGGTGTGGAATGTTGGCTATTTGTAACTTTGTGGAATGTTATAGGAAAGTGACAGTTATCAGAAGGTGGATGTTATATGAAGGTAACAGTTATAGGAAGGTGACAGTTATAGGAAAGTGAGTTATATGAAGGTGACAGTTATAGGATGGTGGATGTTATATGAAGGTGACAGTTATAGGAAGGTGGCAGTTATAGGATGGTGGATGTTATAGGATGGTGACAGTTATAGGAAGGTGGCAGTTATAGGATGGTGGATGTTATAGGATGGTGACAGTTATAGGAAGGTGACAGTTATAGGATGGTGGATGTTGTAGGAAGGTGACAGTTATAGGATGGTGGATGTTATAGGAAGGTGGATGTTATAGGAAGGTGGATGTTATAGGCAGAGTAAGAGCTTCCACTTGACAAAAAGTTCCTAAAACCGATGTATCACTAAAATCCACAATTCCATCCAGTGCATTTATAATTTAAGACGAAAATGCCACATAATCAGTGTTTCGATTAAATCCATAATTTGCGGATGCACTAATATTGAGGTTCAGGTGGATCTTGTTATCTTTTGTCGAACTACGTGTCACTCGATGTTTCTGGTAACAAGAATGTTGTTGGCATTCGTCAATTGTGCTAAACTGGATTGAAGCAAAATCAAACACCTGAAATGAACAATTAGCAATATTTTAAAGAACATACCAACATTATTAACCCTTTCCCTCATAGAAGCACCTCTCGCCGCCATTACCAATACGACATACATTAACAATGTAGTAGCCAAACCAATGTTCATAATATAAAGGCCAGAATCTCATGTAGTTCCAGTAATATCTATGGAGGTGGGATAGATATGGCGACTACGTATGATATGTAAATGGCAGTGGTTTGTATGGATATATAATAGTATATTAACCTAAATCTCTATGAAGGAATGGGTTAAGTATGCAGATCTGGGAACAGCAATGGGGTATGGGATTTAATCAAAGTTTCTAAAAAAAAAACACTATCATGAAAAACCAATTGATATATCCTTCACGGTCAAGCCATTGAATCAAAATCACATGCAAAATGTCCCTGAACGCTGTCAATTACATCTATATATTAAAGTTTAAACTTTATTTATGTTACGATTGCGAAGCAAGCTCTAACAACTTATATTAATCACTCTCGTTGGCGCAGATGAAAGCGTAAATGTGGTCATTCATATGGGAGGAAACCGGAGTACCCGGAGAAAACCAACTTGTCCGATCTGGCGACCACCGTACCACCTCACATACTTCCCGGTCCGAGGATTGAACCCGGGTTGCATTGGTGAGAAGCGAGCGCGCCACTGCGCTAATCGGACAGCCGTAGACATACATATCGACATGACACAAGGAATTTTACTATGCTGCATACTCTGGGCCTTGTGTTTCGTTTCGACAAGATTCAGTATTGGATTAATCTAATTATATTAGAGAAATATTGAAAACGACTTTAATTTCATGCACATACCGGTATGTACATACCATATGTATTTGTAACATGCTTTACTTGTATATGTTCAACATAATTATGATGCTCTCCCATTGTGGAGGTAATAAAGATATCTATCTATCTATACCTCCTTCGGCACGTTCTGCATCATGGGCATAATCTATACCTCCTTCGGCACGTTCTGCATCATGGGCATATTATACTGGTAAGCTACATATACATTGCACTTGCATAAGTTTCGGAGCAGAATTCCATAAAACACATCTTACATTTTAATCCTGCTTCAATTAATATGTGTATATATTGTCCAACATAAATTGATTAGACTACAGTCCCCTCGTTGTTCACTAGCAATGCAGACAAGCATGTAATATATAGTACACATATTTTATGACCATGAATTACTGTTAATCATTGGCTTTGACTGCAGTACAGAGGGACTGTGCCTATGCACATTGGATAGATGGGCCTTTTTCTGTGAATGAACGATTATCCTATTATCAGAGCGGCTTTGAGCAGTTATTCTCTAGCAGTCTATGATTGGAGATTATTGACCTGGGAATGACATTTCTCTTGCTTGTAGGGTGCAGCATAAAATTAGTTCCAATATTTTACACACTCCAACTACAACCAACTGAAGACACTCTATGTTGTGCCTGCACCAGTGATGGCTTAGGGACAGCTTGCTACCAACTCTCCGACTACAACCAACTGAAGACACTATGTTGTGCCTGCACCAGTGATGGCTTAGGGACAGCTTGCTACCAACTCTCCGTCTACAACCAACTGAAGACACTGTTGTGCCTGCACCAGTGATGGCTTAGGGACAGCTCGTTACCAACTCTCCGACTACAACCAACTGAAGACACTCTATGTTGTGCCTGCACCAGTGATGGCTTAGGGACAGCTCACTACCAACTCTCCGTCTACAACCAACTGAAGACACTCTGTTGTTCA
This sequence comes from Archivesica marissinica, assembly GCA_014843695.1. Taxonomy (NCBI): domain Eukaryota; kingdom Metazoa; phylum Mollusca; class Bivalvia; order Venerida; family Vesicomyidae; genus Archivesica; species Archivesica marissinica. The sequence continues at coordinate 1,334,151 of CM026404.1, forward strand.
TGCACCAGTGATGGCTTAGGAACAGCTCGCTACCAACTCTCCGACTACAACCAACTGAAGACACTCTATGTTGTGCCTGCACCAGTGATGGCTTAGGGACAGCTCGCTACCATTGCTTATTAACAGCTGAACTGATGATCTATGTTGCTAACTGACAATACATCGTACACGTTGCTAACTGACAATACATCGTACACGTTGCTAACTGACAATACATCGTACACTTTGCTAACTGACAATGCATCGTACACGTTGCTAACTGACAATGCATCGTACACGTTGCTAACTGACAATACATCGTACACCATACAAACAAGTGCAGCTGCTTCTTTGGTAGAACAATCTGCATTAACCCATTCAACCCCATGATATTTTTAGACAAATAAATTAATAAGTAAATTACCTTTGGACCAGTTCATTTATCAAAATCGGTAATTTTATCTAAAATTAGTAATAATTATTACTGGCAAAAAGTGCAGATCCTGATGAGATGGCTCATCATGAATCGGCTCATCTGGATCTACACTTTTGTAAGTCTATTTAGAGGCCTGTAGTGTTGAAAGGGTTAACAACAAAACACTGGATGTAATACATTACTTTATTTTCATTTATTAAAATGTACTTTGTTTACAAAAAGTGTATTCAAACATGCTTAACAACTATACAGAATAATTACATTATTGATAGCATAAGATGACAGGTCTATAATGAACAGTACAGGTGACTTTGAACATACAAAGGAGATAACACTAACACATAGTAGATCAGAAACTTGGCATTGGATACATCGGATAGACATAAAAACACGAGCTTCTCAGTAAATAGTATGCTCATCATGATACCATATTATTGTATACAGTACGAATATGATCATGATACCATATTGTTGTATACAGTATGAATATGATTTTTCTCTCTCTCAAGGTATATTGTAGATAAATGTGTTGATAAATTATTACAAAATATACATAGAGGAATCTATACAACTGTATTGTGTTACAACTTCTTTGTTGAAAGTTGGCAGAACAATAATTCTTAGATAGTATATTTGTGCTCGTCAAACTAACTAAAATATAATACAGCTGTGGTACCAAATTCATGGATGCAGTTGGCCGACATCCTGGTGGAGCTGGACTGACCACTTCCAAATGTTAGCACGGATATTGAAAGCAATGGTGTAAACTCTTCGGAAAGGATTGGACGGACGGATGGACAATATGGGTAACTTACAGAGAACACGTATGTTATGTAGGAACTAGCTAATTAATACTAGTAAACAGTATTTCTGTGTCAGGGATCATTCTAGAGGGCGATGTGGGCGAAATTCTGACCTAGAATGAACCCTGCTGTGTACAGCCAGATGTCTGTAACATAATCATTTCAGAATGTTTATATTCTTACCGCATTCACAGTGAGGAACCTATCTGGCAGAGTGTGTTCATGACTCCATGAATGACGGTAGCGTGTGACTACACGACATGTTATCCATGACGCCATACAGATGTCGTATGAATATTGATCTGGACATATTGTGCAATTCGTTAGATCGAAGTTCCGTAATGTTGACAAACTGATTTTAACCAGCATTTACGAAGCAACTCAGAAATAAAATGCAATACATAAATCACACATTTTTAGCTTTCATCAAAGATATGAAAATACACCCGACTGTTGAAAGCTTATGTACAGCCCTTTGGACTTCATTAACTCTGAATATTGGTTCAGTATATAGAGACGCAACCGGACCAAAGAAATATTACATGTACTTTAAAATAATAATGTCGAGGTGAGAATAAATACTTAGAGCAGAGAAGCACAATCAGGTGTACAGGTTTAGAAGTCTTTTTAAGAGGAAGACAACTGAAACAAGACAACATCTAGTATAAACTAGTGCTATCAGAGACAACAGCATTCTAGTATAAACTAGTGCTATCAGAGACAACAGCATTCTAGTATAAACTAGTGCTATCAGAGACAACAGCATTCTAGTATAAACTAGTGCTATCAGAGACAACATCTAGTATAAACTAGTGCTATCAGAGACAACATTCTAGTATAAACTAGTGCTATCAGAGACAACATCTAGTATAAACTAGTGCTATCAGAGACAACAGCATTCTAGTATAAACTAGTGCTATCAGAGACAACATCTAGTATAAACTAGTGCTATCAGAGACAACAACATTCTAGTATAAACTAGTGCTATCAGAGACAACATCTAGTATAAACTAGTGCTATCAGAGACAAGAGCATTCTAGTATAAACTAGTGCTATCAGAGACAACATCTAGTATAAACTAGTGCTATCAGAGACAACAACATTCTAGTATAAACTAGTGCTATCAGAGACAACAGCATTCTAGTATAAACTAGTGCTATCAGAGACAACAACAGTCTAGTATAAACTAGTGCTATCAGAGACAACAACATTCTAGTATAAACTAGTGCTATCAGAGACAACAACATTCTAGTATAAACTAGTGCTATCAGAGACAACAGCATTCTAGTATAAACTAGTGCTATCAGAGACAACAACATTCTAGTATAAACTAGTGCTATCAGAGACAACATCTAGTATAAACTAGTGCTATCAGAGACAACAACATTCTAGTATAAACTAGTGCTATCAGAGACAACATCTAGTATAAACTAGTGCTATCAGAGACAACAACATTCTAGTATAAACTAGTGCTATTAGAGAAGGCTATGAATATTGCCATTTCGATACAGTAAAGATAAAATGTCAGATATTGCGATGGTTTGTGATCGTATATTTTATACAGAATTGACCCGACATGTGCTGACGTTGGGCAATAATGGAAGCAATCTAAGTATACCCAAATCAAGAGTCTGAGGATATAAACATAAAATGTGCTCATCTCGGGAAAAGTCCACTAACCCCAAGCCTCTCTGAAACCACTGTATAAATGACAGCTCTTAACACATTTCATTCTGGATACATTTAAAGCTTTTTGCAAACATAGATCCAGATCAGCCGCAGCGTGATATTGTGTGCTGATCAGGATCTATGTTGTTTGCTACATAGCCAAGTGTCTTAGCAAAACTGTCTGAATAGCAAACAGCATAAAGCCTGATCAGACGGCACGTTCGGTGGCAGCTTATCTGGCTCTATGTTCTTTGCAAATACTGTACTGTCCAGAATGAAATGGGTTAATTTCTTTGGTTTCAATATAATACTGAAAAAAAGCCATTTGAACATTTAAGTTTCAAATGTGGCCTTTGGTCTCGAAACCTTCCCTCTGCACATCATCTTAATATGGTTAACAATTTCTCAAGCAGTTGAAGAGATACGCCCCAGACATTAAATAAATCCACTTGACCTTTGACCTTCATGTGTGGTTGCATATGGTTGGTACATGGTCTCGATAAGGTTAACATTTGATACAAATCATTGAAGGAATAGAAAATATGGAGTGGGGACAAGGAACGGACGGACATGCTCGACTCCAATATAGTCCCCCAAACACTTTGTCGTCGAGGGTAAATAACAGATACTAAAATAACTTAACAAAATCCTGCATAATTTTAACAGTATTGGCTAGAAAATCTCTTTCTGGACATTTAAGTTTGCGTGATGACAACATTTCATTACATAATTAAATAAATATAAAGACAAGAACACATAGACAAAGTAATTACATTACGCACAACGTAACCCAGTCAACCAGATCATCACAGACCCAGTCTACCAGATCATAATAGACCCAGTCTACCAGATCATAATAGACCCAGTCAACCAGATCATCACAGACCCAGTCTACCAGATCATCACAGATCCAGTCTACCAGATCATCACAGACCCAGTCTACCAGATCATAATAGACCCAGTCTACCAGATCATAATAGACCCAGTCAACCAGATCATCACAGACCCAGTCTACCAGATCATCACAGATCCAGTCTACCAGATCATAATAGACCCAGTCAACCAGATCATCACAGACCCAGTCTACCAGATCATAATAGACCCAGTCTACCAGATCATAATAGACCCAGTCTACCAGATCATAATAGACCCAGTCTACCAGATCATAATAGACCCAGTCTACCAGATCATAATAGACCCAGTCAACTAGATCATCACAGACCCAGTCTACCAGATCATCACAGATCCAGTCTACCAGATCATCACAGACCCAGTCTACCAGATCATCACAGATCCAGTCTACCAGATCATCACAGACCCAGTCTACCAGATCATCACAGACCCAGTCTACCAGATCATCACAGACCCAGTCTACCAGATCATCACAGACCCAGTCTACCAGATCATCACAGATCCAGTCTACCAGATCATCACATACCAGATCATCACAGACCCAGTCTACCAGATCATCACAGACCCAGTCTACCAGATCATCACAGATCCAGTCTACCAGATCATCACAGACCCAGTCTACCAGATCATCACAGACCCAGTCTACCAGATCATCACAGACCCAGTCTACCAGATCATCACAGACCCAGTCTACCAGATCATCACAGACCCAGTCTACCAGATCATCACAGACCCAGTCTACCAGATCATCACAGATCCAGTCTACCAGATCATCACAGACCCAGTCTACTAGATCATCACAGAATGCCTCCATAATTCCATTCTGTCACATCTCCATTCTTAATAAAAATGAGTGTTTTTGGTATATCAAAATGTTGTCCCACCAGGCCGTATCTACTTATCTAGTCTATTATGCTATTATGATACAAGGAGATATATAGAGCGCACCATACTATGAAGTAAAATATAATAATGCCATGCTATTATGGTCCTCCAAATGTTTACAGATTTCCACAACATTCTGGAATATGACTAACAACATTCCCGATGTCGGTCGCCAACAAATATATATTGGCGCTAACTTTTGTGCATTGGCGCTCCAGAGTTTTTCAATTGGCAATAGAAGTGGTGCAGACAAACATTACGACAGAGGGAACCCTGTTAGGCTGATGAAGTCTAAAAGGACAGTTATTTTGTTCTGTATGAACAGAAGCATGTTTTGCACAGCTGGTCAGCAGTTTGTTTCTGAAACAGCCATGCTTACATGTTGCAACAAGTGAATGTATACTGCACTATGTTTCTGCTTCAGTGCACTATGTTTTTGCTTCAGTTTGATTTATTCATCACATAGCATTGTGTAATGTACCAAGTTTCAGTTAAGACTTGCCGACAAGCAATATAGAATAATTAGGACAAAATGGTTTTATTAATTTAAGTAAACCAACAAATTCAACATTTTCACAGAAAAATAGTGTTAGGAATTCTACATTGTTAATTATTCCTATATATAGACTAGATATGATTTCCCTGTTCACAGACGTGTGCACATATAGATAATGTGCCTTACCATCTATGAAACATTCTTTAGTTTAAAGATAATAGTGTTGATTATGGCGGTTCACGGATAGACCACGTCGACACAAGCACCATAACAACTAGACTATGCTCGGTGTAAGCATGCAAAACCACTATAAAGACATGCCAACCCTTAGAGGACATTTGCTGGAATAAATACAGACCCAGATCCGCCCACTGGGAGTCGAAGTTCTAAACTAATTATGATCAGATTGCCAGACTAAATGAGCGCACCTACATCCCCATCTTGTCCATGTATTATTATACTAGTATTAAGCCAATGCACCAACCAATCCGTGTATAATTGTTGGACCAAATACACTGCATTTTTATATATAAAACCAACTTGTAAATGGAAACAGACTTGAAACACAATGTAAGCACTAGTTTTGAGTATTGTAAACTAAGAGGGTCATATTTGTCCAGGATCGCTTACCCGCTTTCACGAAATATAAAGGTGATACAAGGTGAGCTAGTTATGTTATATTTCGGGTTTTATGCCTGCATCAGCACCATTTCGGGCTATATTGCCACTTAACACCTTTCCTGGGCAGGCTCCAGCGGTTAACCAGTACTTGGGTGCATCAACCTCCGTAAGAAACTGCCAACTTTTTCATATAAATGAGACACGGCCTGAGCGGGGCTCGAACCCGTGACCATCATGATGATAGGTTACAGTGGTATACAAGTCAGCGACCGTAACCACTCGACCACGGAGGCGGACGTGGGTGAGCTAGTAACTGTTGCCCAACTACAATGTTAATAAACTGTGCCATAGGAAGAAGCTGTGATGATGTTATATAGACATTTACCAAGGACAGGACTAACACAGATTACCACTTTATCTATCTACAACTAATTTCCTTTAATAGTTTCAATGTGAACATATTTATTTCTAAAGCAACATAGTACTATAATGGTGGGACTCAAGCATTCAAATAAATCTTTATGCAAAATACATAATGAACAGCATATGTAAATAGATTTGTGTTTGTATAAATGAGAGATAACATGTCCAGTACCAGTATTATAGATTGAGAACATTTCACGAGTCATATCTTCACATTTTTTCACATATATATACTGTCTCCGTGGCCTAGTGGATAAGGCGTCCGCCTACGGAGCAGGAGGTTCGAATCTCGTCAGAGGTTCGAGGTCGAAGGTTCGAATCTCGTCAGAGGTTAGTTCGATATGGCCGGTTGGTGAGCCGCCAGCTAGTTAAATAATGGTCACCGATTGCCTACCAGCATGGCGCCTGGCATACAAGCATAGGAATCGGGAAGTACTGATGTTCATAAAACAAGAGGTGTCTCATAACTCAGAAATGACTGGCCCTTTAAATAGGGGTGACACTATAATAAACAAACACTTTACTATACTTTATATAATTTTTTGAGTATTTGAAAATATGCTAAAATAATCATTGAATATGAAAATGTATGACAGGGCAGTCGCAAATTCACGACTGTGTTTATATCATAGTAGCAGAGCATGGAAAAACATGACCTCGCAATCTATCCCGATCTACCTTATATCACATTGTTAATGGACATGCTTTGATGAAAGTGTAATGTTAAATGTTTCAATTAATTAAGTATTACGACGAGTGAGAACATATTTGAATAATAGAATTAGAACTACTGATATAACAGATAGAACAGATCCGAGTTATATACAAAACATGACTCGGTAAATTATTGAAGTTACAACCCTATACCATATATTGTTAAAAATGTTATAGTCAGATCTTTTGCATTAAGAAGCATCTCATAAAACAAGAACTATTTGCAAGTTGTAGTGTATCAAACTATCATTGCCTCGAGGGATATTGCCAAGTTGTAGTGTATCAAACTATCATTGCCTCCACGGATATTGCCAAGTTGTAGTGTATCAAACTATCATTGCCTCCAGGGATATTGCCAAGTTGCAATTGGTGTACCCTCATGTTCTCTACACAGGCAAACCTCCATTAAACAGTCAGTTTGGACCACAACGTATACGACTGGACACCCGTCGTTTCTTGCAACACGATCAATGGAAAATGCCAAATATGTAACTCTGCTGCAAATATTTCATATTCTACGACAGATACGACATGCTATAAACAGCATCGACTTAGAGCGGATACAGCTTGTATAAAATAAAAGTAAAGTCTCCTTATTTGGCAACTTGAGGGCTTGCTACTAAATATACATGTACACTATATAAAAGCGTATGCATTTGGTAGTGTGTATTGCATCAAGTGTAATACCTAAAAATGGAACAGCACATTTTCACATGAATATAAACATTTACAATTATATAAACTAGCACAAATAAACAACGGGACATTATCCTGCTAATCATCTACACATACATTAACGTGTCGGTATACACATACATTAACGTGTCGGTATACACATACATTAACGTGTCGGTATGCACATACATTAACGTGTCGGTATGCACATACATATGCACATACATTAACGTGTCGGTATGCACATACATTAACGTGTCGGTATACACATACATTAACGTGTCGGTATGCACATACATTAACGTGTCGGTATACACATACATTAACGTGTCGGTATGCACATACATTAACGTGTCGGTATACACATACATTAACGTGTCGGTATGCACATACATTAACGTGTCGGTATACACATACATTAACGTGTCGGTATGCACATACATTAACGTGTCGGTATGCACATACATTAACGTGTCGGTATGCACATACATTAACGTGTCGGTATGCACATACATTAACGTGTCGGTATGCACATACATTAACGTGTCGGTATGCACATACATTAACGTGTCGGTATGCACATACATATGCACATACATTAACGTGTCGGTATGCACATACATTAACGTGTCGGTATACACATACATTAACGTGTCGGTATGCACATACATTAACGTGTCGGTATGCACATACATATGCACATACATTAACGTGTCGGTATACACATACATTAACGTGTCGGTATACACATACATTAACGTGTCGGTATGCACATACATTAACGTGTCGGTATGCACATACATTAACGTGTCGGTATGCACATACATTAACGTGTCGGTATACACATACATTAACGTGTCGGTATGCACATACATTAACGGTATGCACATACATTAAGTGTCGGTATGCACATACATTAATGTGTCGGTATACACATACATTAACGTGTCGGTATACACATACATTAATGTGTCGGTATACACATACATTAACGTATCACAACACGGTATGCACATACATTAACGTGTCGGTATACACATACATTAACGTGTCGGTATGCACATACATTAACGTGTCGGTATGCACATACATTAACGTGTCGGTATGCACATAAACGTGTCGGCACATACATTAACGTGTCGGTATGCACATACATTAACGTGTCGGTATGCACATACATTAACGTGTCGGTATGCACATACATTAACGTGTCGGTATGCACATACATTAACGTGTCGGTATGCACATACATTAATGTGTCGGTATGCACATACATTAACGTGTCGGTATGCACATACATTAACGTGTCGGTATGCACATACATTAATGTGTCGGTATGCACATACATTAACGTGTCGGTATGCACATACATATGCACATACATTAACGTGTCGGTATGCACATACATTAACGTGTCGGTATGCACATACATTAACGTGTCGGTATGCACATACATTAACGTGTCGGTATGCACATACATTAACGTGTCGGTATGCACATACATATGCACATACATTAACGTGTCGGTATACACATACATTAATGTGTCGGTATACACATACATTAACGTGTCGGTATGCACATACATTAATGTGTCGGTATACACATACATATGCACATACATTAACGTGTCGGTATGCACATACATTAACGTGTCGGTATGCACATACAAAGTGTCGGTATGCACATACATTAACGTGTCGGTATACACATACATTAACGTGTCGGTATGCACATACATTAACGTGTCGGTATAACACATACATTAACGTGTCGGTATGCACATACATTAACGTGTCACACAACAACGGTATGCACATACATTAACGTGTCGGTATACACATACATTAACGTGTCGGTATGCACATACATTAACGGTATGCACATACATTAACGTGTCGGTATGCACATACATTAACGTGTCGGTATGCACATACATTAACGTGTCGGTATGCACAACACACACAACAAACCACACTACATTAACGTGTCGGTATGCACATACAGTAACGTGTCGGTATACACATACATTAACGGTATGCACATACATTAACGGTATACACATACATTAACGGTATGCACATACATTAACGGTATGCACATACATTAACGGTATACACATACATTAACGTGTCGGTATACACATACATTAACGGTATACACATACATTAACGGTATGCACATACATTAACGTGTCGGTATGCACATACATTAACGTGTCGGTATGCACATACATTAATGTGTCGGTATGCACATACATTAACGTGTCGGTATGCACATACATTAATGTGTCGGTATACAATTATTTTGGACAGTTTTGTTTTTTCGTTTTGTGGTCTTAGTCACATGAACAGCCGAGGTTATATGGTGACTCTCCAGCTATTGATAGCGGAATATCCAGGTGCCCATTGACACATATTGGAACCCGGGTAGAACAACCCACCTTCCACAAGCCAGCTGGATAGCTTACTCACATGAACGAATTCTCAACACCCCCAGTGGGACTCGAACCTGATGTACATGTGTCGCAACAGTCATCGCCTACTTCTTCAGCTCCATCACTTACTGAGTGCACATTCCAACAGGTAATTGTTGCTCTCTGGGCATCAGTTTTCCTTATCTATTATTTAATACCAGGGCTCATTCTAGCGGGCAAAATTTTGTCCAGTACGATACCCTGGCCCATTAGAAAGCACTACTTCTATTCAAATGTATTTAATTGTCATAATGTGTATTTTAACCCTATTTGTTGACAACGCGACTGATCTAGAACCATGTTGTTTGCACATTCCGTCCAATTTATTCGGCAGGTTAAGGATCAACTGTACGCCACTTCTGTTCAAAGAAATGCTACAAAACTGTTACGATAACAAATTTAAAACTATGTGTGATTTTGTGAATGAATGGCTTGCTCATGTATACTGTTGTGCAGAACATATATATACACTATGACATAACACTTACAACAGAATTCTTAACAAATGTTGTCGTCTTACTATTAAATGACATTACAAATATTATTGTCTTAAGGCTACAAGATGATATCTTTATATATATTTACTAGGGATGGGACAGAATATTTAAAAACCAGACCGAATCTTCAAATTCTATTTCAGTATTCGAATACAAAAAATATATTTTATTTTCCGTTGCTTTAATATTGGTTATTTCAAGTTATTTATCCATAAAGTCCACTGATTCGCACCTCCTCTGGTTTGTTTAAGTGCGAATACTTGGCCACCTGTTCCCAATCTCACGCGCCCTCGGGCATCTTGACACTTTGTACAAGGTGTTGTTTTAGAAGCATGGCTTCAAACAACTTCTAATGGGGCAATTACACATGCACGTCGATCGATACCGTATGTAAAAAGTTAGGATTTGATGTGAAATATTCGTCGACTATTCGAATACCACTTTGGAATGCCATTGAGTTATTCGGTCCCATCCCTAGTATTTCCTAATATGTATATAACGGCACAATAACAAATGATTTACTGGCAAATTATATGTTTACCGCAGCTTTTATTAATCTTACAAAAATACTGTTTCCTTAAAATTATATGAATTTATACTATACAGGTTTCAAGGAATTAAGAACAGGATTTTTCAAAGTTTTAACCCTTTCAACAGTACAGATCTCTCTCTAAATAGGCTTCCAAAAAGCCGTCTCATCAGGATCTGCACTTTTTGATAGTAATATTACTATTTTTTAGAGAAAATGACCCATTTTGATAAATGAACTGGTCCAAATGTAATTGTCTTATTCATTTATTGATCTAAAATATATCATGCACAAGTCCATGTCAGTTACTTGGTGTTGAACGAGTTAAATATCATGCACCAGTCCATGTCAGTTACTTGATGCTGAATGGATCAAGCACATCTTGTACAAGGGGAATAATGAGTTACTCTTGGCATTCATTTAATGATCACCGATTGCTTGTATGCACACACTATGTGTGGAGTTGCATTATAACGATGTGATCACCGATTGCTTGTATGCACACACTATGTGTGGAGTTGCATTATAACGATGTGATCACCGATTGCTTGTATGCACACACTATGTGTGGAGTTGCATTATAACGGTGTGATCATTGTATACAGTGCGTGTTCAGACAGGCCTTATACTCAATGTACAGGCTATATGCTGCCCGACACGACATTCTGGTTACATATACCTCCTCTACATTGATATAAAAACATGAGAAAACGCCACAACACGTGCTCAAAATCACCTCCAAAAATGTACCACCTTTTAAAAATGTGTCTTTTAAAGATCAACATTTCAACCCCACACGCAGCCAGTCTCAGTGCAATTTGACCAGACAACGATGACCACAGTTTGCCGTTGACCGCAGTTTGCCGTTGGTGGTCCATACAGCTGGGTTGGACTCGTTTTCTTTTCTCATAAATACCATTTTCACAAACTCTTAACAATATCATATTCTCTCAAGTTCAGTATTTCGACATCAACAAATGTAAGTAAGTAAACAAAGTAATGTATTTCATTTAATGCCAAAATCAAGTATTTTTGCTCGATTTTAAGTGATTCTAGCTGTTCATAAAACTGTGTCGAGACCATTTTAATATTATTTATGGACAACTATAACCTCTTAAAATGGAGAGGTTATTTGTGGTATCCTTTCCAAATCACATACTTGATTGATATAACATTTGTTTCAGACACATTCACAATGATCACACTAGTGCTACAGTTATTTAAACTTTTAAATTTATGGTGTCTATTCAGAGCTTTTCAAAATAAACTTGAGAATTCTTAAAGTTAGTACCAGGCGTTATATATTGTTCCTGTCCACAGAGCTTTGCACAATACCAAACCTTTCATCATCAGCTCTAGTGCTTGCCTCACTCTGTCAAGAGTATATTCATAATATTTGTTTCATTCTCCGCCCATACTGTCTAGAACAATCAAACTTCATGGCTCACCATATAATTTCCTGGCTCAAATTTTAGTTTTCTTCAAGCTTAGGGAATTGTTTCTAAAATCTGTCTCATAAATTACTATGGGGAAACTAAAAATCTATTTGGAGTAAAAATCAGATACAGCAGCCCTGATGGCTGAAAACATGTTCTTTGTTTGGCCCAAATTTGTAATAGACCAGGGTTCAACCAGATTACATCCAACCAATTCAAACCACACACTCCCTCAGTTCATTACCCACCAAAACCACATACCTACAGGGTGTCATAAATACCTCGTTGAAGTTTCCATCAAATGGATAAGGCAATTTACTGTTCAACATTTGTCTATTACAGCTGTGTTGACTGTAGCAATCGACAGACCAACCTACCATAGTATTTTCCATTTCAGCAACATTGAACAAGGCAATGAACTATGCATACTGTCTATTTCAGTGATATGGGCATCCTCCACACAGAATTCAGTACAATCAAAAGTTGAACACCTGCTTTGTCGAGTGTAATTTGAACACCTGCTTTGCGGAGTGTAATTGGAACACCTGCTTTGTCCTGTGTAATTTGAACACCTGCTTTGCGAAGTGTAATTTGAACACTTGCTTTATACAGTGTAATTTGAACACCTGCTTTATACAGTGTAATTTGAACACCTGCTTTGCGGATTGTAAATTGAACACCTGCTTTGTCCTGTGTAATTTGAACACCTGCTTTGTCCTGTGTGTAATTTGAACACCTGCTTTGTGTAATTTTACAAAGAATTCTGCCCAATTCCTGTATGTCGTCTTTCTCTGCCTGCTGTGTAGTGGTAATTCACACTTGATTTACAGTTGAAATCCTGTGCATAACGCCACCAGTCTGCAGTGCATCGAACATCAGAGAACACGGTTAGCTAACCCCCACTCTCTGATCTCTATGTACACTTAGATAATTTGAAGATCCTAGAATATATTTACACCCCTCCTATCATACAAACACTTTAGCTAAAGCGTCTGCCCCTGCACTTGCTATGTAAGGTTTCGAAGGATGAAACGTGACTGCATGTATTGATTCGTCAAACTTTTTTCTATGTGCAGTTATTTCTTGTACACAAGTTTTACTATCTAGATTCCAAAGTCGAATTGAACAATCATGGCCTGAAATTATAAAACAGCAATAGTATTTCTCTTGTAAGTGACAGACGGATCTGTAGTCCAGTGGTAACACGCAGGACTGGTAATCCTGGGATCGCAGGTTTGATCCCCCGTCTGACCCTAATAAAATTAACAGTCTTTCATAAACTGAGGTCTCGTGTCGGTGTTTTACACCGTGCATGTAAAAGAACCAGAGGAGACTCTGCAATGAGTCTCTGTTTGTATCATTGCACTATCCTCCAAATATCTAAAATGACTAATCTCTTCAGGAGGTGTCGCTCATATGGGTAACCGGTAGCGACGATAAATAAACGTAAATAATAACAATTCTAACAATACTTGATATTTTGCCCAAATGTAATCAAAGAACAAATCTACCGTTGTTAAATCTGCAATAATAACGGATAGAGCCGGTCTATTTTATGGCTGTTGAATGTTGTTCGGAGACAAAATAACAGACATTTATTGGTTAGTTGTATTATATTGAGTCATGTTAGAATGGAAACAATATCTGTCTTGCCGTTGTTTATCGGGGAATAAACCATGGCTTGGAGTTCTGGTGTGTAGGAGTTAATCATGCAGGGGCCGTACTAATTAGAAAAACTGCTTGTTTCTATAAATGTTATAGCATTTTTCTAGAACACAAACAAATCATAGCCCATGCACGCTCGCCCGTATGACTGCAGGACTCCGACACAGACAAGGATGTATGAACCACAGTATTAACACATTTCATTCTGGATACCGTTCAAACAGTATTTGCAAAGAACATAGAGCCAGATCAACAGCCACGGAACATGCCGTCTGATCAGGCTCTATGCTGTTTGCTATTCACATGATCTTGCTAGGACACTTGGTTATGTAGCAAACAACATAGATCCTGATCAGTACGCAGCATCACGCTGCGGCTGATCTGGATCTATGTTGTTTGCAAAAGCCTTTAAATGTATCCAGAATGAAATGGGTTAAACCTTTATAAAGAAGAATGTTGAAATTATCAAGAACTGTTGTACATGGAATGGCAGTCATTATTCCATTAACTTGTCCAAATCCAAAGACTTGCACAGCCCAGGTATAGCAAGTTAACACATTGAAATTAGTCTCATTGAAAATACCATGAAAGGGGACAACTCTGAATACCTTGATTGCAAGTCTGGTATAAAACAATGTCTCCATTCCCTCCCACACCGGCTTCAGAACAAGTATAGATAGATAACTTACTCCCTGACACAGATACCTACTACCTGACAACAGATACTTACTGCCTGACAACAGATACTTACTGCCTGACAACAGATACTTACTCCCAACAGATACTTACTCCCTGACAACAGATACTTACTCCCTGACAATAGATATAGTCCATTCGGATCCACGGCTAAACATGTTACAGCATCTAGATGGGCTACCATTGAATGAATCATTTTGCCTGAAAACACAATTTGTAACTTAACACACACATCGTAAACACAAGCACAAAATCACGCTTAATTAACTTCGTCTATATTTTCTGCTCAGAATTATCAAGCATTGGTCACTATTAATTAATAGTTTGTTGTTTTGTAGCCTTCAACATATAAGTTAACAGAAATGTATGAACTTTTTAAACTGCCTAATGATTAATTACTTGCTATAAATCCCCTATTTCCATTTACCAAGAATGTACTGGACATCGAACTTTACCAAGAATGTACTGGACATCGAACTTTACCTAGAATGTACTACTGAGATAATCGTCGAGAGCTTATTATTAGAAATAAAAATGATTGTGTTATGGAATTACCGAGAAATGACCGAGAAATGACTATTCATAAATGACCTTCCTTCAATAATATTTATTTATAAAACCATCATTAACTGTAAATAGCCATTAAGTACATTTAATACTACAGGTGTATATTACCTGTGTTTATATCAAAGAATCTTATATGTCGATCTTCGTGTGCAGTCATGGTAACTGGTAGTGTTGGATGATTGATCACACAATTTATTTGGCTGTTTGTTCCAGAGTCTGTAAAATACAATACATGAAATCAAATCTGCAACCACATCAAACATACTAGCAATTTGCTTTAGCTCGATTGCGAAACAAGTTCTTACAACATTATTTTAATCGCTCACGAGACCTTGTTCCTGATGGAATCCATCATGTTGAGGGAGAGAGAAGAGGCCCTGGAGAGTTTAAGTAGTGCTAGGGGAATTCATGGTCTTCCACACCTGAAGTGAACGCTCTACAGCTGCACTAGCACGCCTTCCAATGCCATAATCCACGAGGATCTACTGTTATTTGGCCCTTTCCACACCTGAAGTGAACGCACTACGACTGCGCTAGCACGACTTCCAATGCTATAATCCACGAAGATCTACTGTTATTTGGCCCTTTCCACACCTGAAGTGAACGTGCTACGACTGCACTAGCACGACTTCCAATGCCATAATCCACGAAGATCTACTGTTATTTGGCCCTTTCCACACCTGAAGTGAACGTGCTACGACTGCACTAGCACGACTTCCAATGCCATAATCCACGAAGATCTACTGTTATTTGGCCCTTTCCACACCTGAAGTGAACGCACTACGAATGCTATCATAACTTCCAATGCTATAATCCATGATTACTTACCGTTATGTTGCTTAGTTTCTAGGGTGAGAACTTGTTTATTGGTTTCTAGATCAAATAGGTATGTGTTAGCTGAGGTATAGGAGGCCACCATCTGGCCTGGATCACAACGCACAAAGTCCACCGAGGTTGGCACACCATCTTCTGTGAAGGAAATATATAAAATAGTATTTCCTTAACACATTACAATCTCGGAGATATTGTGTACCGAACGGGGTACCCACCAAACTGATATAATCGAAATTGGCAAGCCCCACACCTATTTATTTTTTCATTGAGGAAACCAAAATACCATACCTTTACATGTCATTTCTACAATATGTTTAAGTGTTGAGGAGTGTGAACAAGTGGGTTAATATCAGAAGGGTATATATAACGGTTAGCATCTAAATTTTGAAAATTTGCCCAATTTCAGGTGCAATCAACTTTAAATGAGTGAATTAAACTGCGTGGTGATAATGCTATATCCACAAATTTTGACATCCAGAATTCCCAGACATTTCCTTGATCCAAAGAAGCCCAAAGTTCTCCATTCCCAATGCCGCAATAGGCCTAATTTACTCCTTGCAGTCAATGATTTCATTGATGAAGAATTGGAAATTCAGTGACATTTCTCGATTTTAGAAGCTTAACACAGAATGTCCCGATTTCCCCTGATCTGTGGACACACTCTATACATGTGTATAATTAACCCCTACAACACTTCAGACCTCTACATAGATTTGCAAAATAGTGTAGATCCAGAGCAACCGTTAAATCAGTTTTTGCTAGTAATTTACATATATTTAGACAAACATTTTAATACAAATGAACTGGTCCATATATATATTATGTAATTTTCTGATCAATTTGTTGGTTTAAAACTAACGTGGACCAGTCCATGTCAGTTACTTAGTGTTGTATGTATGTATGTACCATTAATGTCAAACCCCTTGCGGGGACCTAGACATGTTTTCCTGGGCATGCTTAGCCGACCATAGCGGCTAACCAGTACGTACTAAGCAATGTGTGTGAGGTGCCTTGCTCAATGACACTACATACGTGGCCTGACTGAGTATCGAACCCGGACCGTTCGATTCCAAATCCGACGCTCTACCATTGGACCACGGACGCCACACAGTGTTGAATAGGTTAAACTGCTTGGTGATAAAGCTATATCTATGTACAAGGTTATACAAGCTCACATACCACTGTCAACAGTGAAGGTGTTGAGAAGCGGAGATTTTGTTCCTGGACTCCAGAGTCGTACCGTCCCATCAGCCGAGCATGACAGGAGCTGTTGCTTCGTATTGTGTATCGACAGACCGCACACTGCATCTGTATGGGCTACCATTGTGTCTTGTAAAACATTAGAATCTGAAATAGACAGGTTAAAGTATAAAGCAATTCTATAATTCTAGTCATCAGACATGGTATTGTTCGACTGTAGCTTAGTTTATTGGATTAAGTGTCGGACAATCATCTGGGGGGGGGGGGAATCCATGTGCTCATTCAGGCATGCATTCAGATGGGTAACTTACTTGTGTAGAACCTCCAGTCTTCCACAAGCTATATATATATATTTTTTAATTTATATTTCGGGTTTTACGCCTGCATCAGCACCATTTTGGGCTATATCGCCGGCGGGCAGTTTACCTAACAACACCTTTCCTGGACAGGCTCCAGCGGTTAACCAGTACTTGGGTGCACCAACCTCCGTAGGAAACGGCCAACTTTCTCATATAAATGAGACACGACCTGAGCGGGGCTCGAACCCGTGACCTCCACAAGCTAGCCGAGTAGGTTCCTGCGGAGGGCTTTGTTAGCCCACAACTCTGGAGCTCTTCTTTAAAGTCAGTAGGTGGCAATACTAGACACAATAACACATTTTTATTTTATTTATAAAATCGACTGTGTAACCATTCCGACAGATGTATTAGTGTTCAATGGCCTCCATATTTTCCAGTTTACTAAAGCATATGATGGTGTCGGGACACATGGCTCGCTTGAAGTGATTGTGGAGAACATGTGCAAAACCAGTATATTTATTTATATGTTTTGGGTTTTAAAGTCGCACCAACGGCTTACGTCATATTGCGACTCTCCAGCTATTATTGGTGGAGGAAGACCCCGGGTGTCCCTCCGAGCAGTATTTCAGGCACCCAGATAGAACCACCAACCATCTGCAAGCCAGCTGGACAGCTTCCTCACTTGAAAGAATACGACACACCCAGTGGGATTCGAACCTACAGTACAGTGGTAAGGACTTCAGCCTCTCGGCCACACTAACTACGGCATCAAAGTTCATACACACACGAAGGAAACATGGAAATATTATTAACATACCAAACGAATCATATGGGTCAATATTTGAACTGGGTATATTCCAACATCTAATTGTAGAGTCCATACCACCGCTATAGCACTGTTCTCCCGAGGCACTCACTGCTAGACACAGTACAGGGCCTACATGCGCTCGAAATGTGTACACCGGCTCTACATCTAACGATGCTGCTCTGTAATATATGTACACGGGCTCGTCATCTATTATTAACAGAATAAAAATGCACATCCTACATTATGTACACAGGGGCCACAAGAGCCAAATGGCGATTTTGCGATAGAAATGGCTCTTAAAATTTCAATTTGGCGATTTTCAGAAAATTGCACAAGAAATCGGCATAAATAACATTTGTGCCATATTTTAACCTTTCATACTCGACTGGTTTTATTTACCATTGACGATGGCGCTTTCCAGTTAAAGAAAAATCGATACACAGTCTGTGTTCATTGTATCTTTGACTGGTTATAATTTTTTTGCTCTGATATACGCTATCGTTTGGCGAAACAATCGATTCACAGTCAAAACAGCTGTGTACATGTGCTGGAGGCATATTCCCATCATAAATTGCAATCAAAACAAAACAAACTTGTAAATTAGCGGTATATGATCACACATTTACAGTTTTGTATAATGGGAATTATTTGATAATTGAGGTCCTTTATGAAAACGGCAATACTTGATCGGTGAAATGATGACATTGTTTGAAGATTATGTAGACATGATCGGATGACCGAATGACTGTAACTTGTGTACATAAATGTTTTTCACAAATAAGATCAAAGGTAGTAGTTGTGAAAAATATGATTTTCGTGTCCTCAACTATAAAAAGTGAATGAAACTTGTCCAAATCGCCGATAAATAAACGTAAAAAAAAAAAAATCCAAATCGTCACTTGTCAAAATGGCTACTTTCAGTTTTAAACGTCCGAAATGGACTTAGTGAATGAAACCTAGATAGCCTGATGAAAATTTCCATTGACGGCCCAGACAAGTTCAACTTCAAATCGGCATTTGTATAATGTAATGTGGTCCAAGAAGAACAGACGCATTTTGAACTGAATGTTGTGCAATTTGTTAGACATAGTGGATACTTGTACATGTATGTAATTCTGATGTATTATGACTAAGAAAATAATTAAAGTTGTAAAAGTTCATTGGATTGTCTTCAAAAATGAATAGTATGCATGTCTTTTTGATCTTAAAGTTCATTTGAAATGTAATCCTGTGTTGGCTTCCATTATTAATCATTGTCACAGGGCTACATTGTAAAATAAACTGTTAGCCTTAACAGGTATGCATTTTGTCATTCTAATTTCTATATTAATACTTCTTCCAGAAAAAAACGGGCTAGAATCTCACCATTTACAAATAAAAATACCCAAAAAAATCAAACCAGGGACGGGACGACACCCCTCCCGAAGAGGACGACACAGCTCCCGCACACACCCCATCTTTCAAACAGATAAGTGGCCCCAACTTTTTTCGGCCCAGTGTGGGCCCTGGTACATCAACACTACATATCTCTAAATAGGCTTACAAAAAGTGTAGATCCAGATGAGCCGGCTCATGAGCCGTCTCATCAGGATCTGCACTTTTTGCCAGTAATATTACTATTTTTAGACAAAATTACCCATTTTGATAAATGAACTGGTCTAAATGTAATTTTCTTATTAATTTATTGGTCTAAAAATATCATGGACCAGTCCATGTCAGTTACTTGGTGTTGAATGGGTTAATAATATAGTATTTATATGAGGTTTGTTTGGATTTAGAGAGCTGTACAAGTAGAGACTTTCCTGCTGTGGTGAATGAAGACCCGAGGTGGCCCTCCCAACCAGTCACCTTTCACAAGCTAGCTAGATAGCTTCCGCACATGATCAAATATGACACCCTTAGTGGGATTTGAACTTGAATCAGAAATGGACATGTGATTTAAAGTCGGTGACATCAACAACTTGACAACAATGTTGTATAAAGCATCATTTATACTGCACATAGTAATTGTGTGGTTCTCGTAGCACTGGCTAGTTTAGCACTAGCGTTACTGTTCATACTACCACGTAACGGCAAACTGAATACATGCTTGCAATTTAATTTACATATGTTTTGTTTATTTATTTGCTCGGGTGTTACGCCGTCACCATTTTGGGCTATATTGCAGTTTACCCAACAACACCCTTCCTGGGCAGGCTCCAGCGGTTAACAAGTACTTGTTGCACCAACATCTTTAAGAAACTGCCAACTTTTTCATATAAATGAACACAGACTGAGCGTGGCTCGAACCCGTGACCATCAGTGATGATAGGTTAGTGGTATACAAGTCGGCGACCTAAACCACTTGACCACGAATCCATATTCCAGAATCAGTTTTTCTGTATTATTCATGTATATTAGTATTACTAGATTTACTAGCAAAGCAGAGAAAATGATTTTCTAACACTATCTGACTTACTTCTTTACAGTTTATACAAATTTATTTTAGCTTCATTGCGAAACAAGTTCTTACTATATTACTTATATTAATTGCTCTAGAGACCTAATTCCTGATGGAATCCATCGCCATGAGGGAGAGAAGAGGCAACATGGAAATTAAATGCCTTGCCTAAGGGCACAATCATAATGGCTCCAGTGGGGCTCGAACTCCAGACCTCTCGCACCTGAAGCGAACACGCATCCACTGCGCTATCACGACTTCCACGACTATCACTTACTTCTTTGCTGGTACAGTTTTCTGTAAGTTCCATAGTTTTAACGTGTGATCTTCTGATCCAGTAATTAACACAGGTTCTGTAGGATGAAACGCTAATGTCCGCACACCATCAAAGTGACTTCGTAAAGTATACTTGGCATTCCAAGTTTTTCTGAAGACTTCTGTTGGGGCCGATATCTGAAAGGCAACGCAGGTGAGTTTTGCCAACAGTAATTTTGTTATTTACCCATGGGATAAGTTATATATTCAAAATACGGGAAAATGTTGGGTAGCATGTTGGTTTCATGCAAGTTCTCGCAATATAAGACGGTGCCAAGTCTCATAAAACGCTGTCAATGTTGACAAAATTATATTTTGGTTTAAACACATTTATTTTCTGTCAATACATGATTATTTACAACAACTAATATAAGGAATTGGACAGAAAGCTGTATAGCTTATGATTGTCCTCTCTATGTAAATAGACATTCAGACTGTTTTCCAATCCATTTCTAACGTTGTATGTATTGCATATTGTACATACAACCGATTACAACTAAATCAAATATCTTTAAACTAAATTACCATATTCTTCATGAGAAAATGTTTCCTTCAATAGAAAATATGGAGAATTGAGGCAGACGTCCAACTTCAAGGTCAATGTTTATGTCTATACACATTTCAAGGTTTGATAACTCTGTCAAGTGATATACCTTAGTCAACCCAACAGATCATGATACTTCATACTCAACCATCAGTGATAATATGTTACAGTGGTTATGTTATATTTTATATTTCGGGTTTTACGCCTGCATCAGCACCATTTTGGGCTATACCATTTTCATTTTGGGCTATACCATTTTGGGCAGTTTACCTAACAACACCTTTCCTGGGCAGGCTCCAGCGTTTAACCAGTACTTGGGTGCACCAACCTCCGTAAGAAACTGCCAACTTTTTCATATAAATGAGACACGGTCTGAGCGGGGCTCGAACCCGTAACCATCAGTGATGATAGGTTACAGTGGTATACAAGTCAGCGACCGTAACCACTAGACCACGGAGGCGGACTGGTTACAGTGGTATACAAGTCAGCGACCGTAACCACTTGACCACAGACGAGATGCCCATCCGGGCAATATTCCATGCACAGGCAGGAATCCGCATACAACCACCGACCTTCCTCAAGCCAGATGGATACATTCTTCACATGAAAGAATTTGACACGACAAGTGAGATCCGAACCTAGTGAGGTAAGTGTTCAACCACTAGACAACTGCATGTACACATACTGCAGAGATCCGAACCTAGTGAGGTATGTGTTTAACCACTAGACAACTGCATGTACACATACTGCAGAGATCCGAACCTAGTGAGGTATGTGTTTAACCACTAGACAACTGCATGTACACATACTGCAGAGATCCCAACCTAGTGAGGTATGTGTTTAACCACTAGACAACTGCATGTACACATACTGCAGAGATCCGAACCTAGTGAGGTATGTGTTTAACCACTAGACAACTGCATGTACACATACTGCAGAAATCCGAACCTAGTGAGGTATGTGTTTAACCACTAGACAACTGCATGTACACATACTGCAGAGATCTGAACCTAGTGAGGTATGTGTTTAACCACTAGATCACTGCATGTACACATACTGCAGAGATCCGAACCTAGTGAGGTATGTGTTTAACCACTAGACAACTGCATGTACACATACTGCAGAGATCTGAACCTAGTGAGGTATGTGTTTAACCACTAGATCACTGCATGTACACATACTGCAGAGATCTGAACCTAGTGAGGTATGTGTTTAACCACTAGATCACTGCATGTACACATACTGCAGAGATCCCAACCTAGTGAGGTATGTGTTTAACCACTAGATCACTGCATGTACACATACTGCAGAGATCCCAACCTAGTGAGGTATGTGTTTAACGACTAGATCACTGCATGTACACATACTGCAGAAATCTGAACCAAGTGAGGTATGTGTTTAACCACTAGATCACTGCATGTACACATACTGCAGAAATCTGAACCTAGTGAGGTATGTGTTTAACCACTAGATCACTGCATGTACACATACTGCAGAGATCCCAACCTAGTGAGGTATGTGTTTAACCACTAGATCACTGCATGTACACATATTGCAGAGATCCCAACCTAGTGAGGTATGTGTTTAACCACTAGACAACTGCATGTACACATACTGCAGAAATCTGAACCAAGTGAGGTATGTGTTTAACCACTAGATCACTGCATGTACACATACTGCAGAAATCTGAACCTAGTGAGGTATGTGTTTAACCACTAGATCACTGCATGTACACATACTGCAGAGATCTGAACCTAGTGAGGTATGTGTTTAACCACTAGATCACTGCATGTACACATACTGCAGAAATCTGAACCTCGTGAGGTATGTGTTTAACCACTAGATCACTGCATGTACACATACTGCAGAGATCCCAACCTAGTGAGGTATGTGTTTAACCACTAGACCACTGCATGTACACATACTGCAGAAATCTGAACCTAGTGAGGTATGTGTTTAACCACTAGATCACTGCATGTACACATACTGCAGAAATCTGAACCTAGTGAGGTATGTGTTTAACCACTAGATCACTGCATGTACACATACTGCAGAAATCTGAACCTAGTGAGGTATGTGTTTAACCACTAGACAACTGCATGTACACATACTGCAGAAATCGGAACAGTATGCTTTAAAAGCATGTGTCTACCAGAGACAAGCGTGTGTCTACCAAAGACAAGCGTGTGTCTACCAGAGACAAGCATGTTTCTACTTGATTTTCTTTTAAGACAATGTATTAAATTAGTCAAAGTTGATGATATTGAAGAGACAATATTCAGTTGTATCTTACATCGTAATTGCTGGGGTCGGCATCATTATTGACAGTAATTTCTGCTAGCTCCCCTAGACCGACACCTATCGCCGCATCCAGATCATCTTCATTACTGTTTACCCCTATCACAGCTTTCCTGTTCCCACTCGGTATGCTACCCCCACTAGGCACTCCAGCTAAAGAAAAAATCAAGAAAAGCATAAAATGTCAGTACTCATGTTTAGCCTGAAGCATTTCCATTTCTTACCTAATGGCAAAACAATGGTCATTCTGGACCAAAGGTTATAACATTTATTTTTCTCAGATCTCAAACTCATGCCCACATATTTGATTGGTTGAGTCAGAGATTTACATTCAGTGGAACCAATCACAAGCTAGGGCAAAGTTTTATAACCTCGGGCTAGAACTCGCCTTTCAGAACATTGCCAGACGAGTGCTCGCTCACCCATGTAGAACATTGCCAGACGAGTGCTTGCTCACCCATGCAGAACTTTACCAGACGAGTGCTTGCTCACGCATGTAGAACATTGGCAGTAAGAGTTCCAGACGGACACGAGGAAATCACGAAATTGTTAAACCATGATTGTGTTACAGCACAGATAAATAGCATCCAAACAATGGAACAGAATGAAAGCCTAGTAACCCTTTGCCTGCTGAGTAAATAAAATCACATTTGCAAACAACATAGATCAAGATCAGCTGCGGCATAATGCTGCTACGCCCCGGCTGATCTGGATCTATGTTGTTTGCTATTCAGCCAAGTGCTTTAGCTTAAAGTTCTCACCAGAAACAAATTAATTAAAGTTGGTGAACGCATGGTTTACATGGAAGACTACATAGAGTTTGGTATTTAAGGAATATGCAAACATAGATCCACTATCCGAATAGCAATCAGCATAGAGCCTGATCAGACGGAACGCAAAAGTGATTTTATCTGCCGGTAGCGTGCAAAGAGTTGAACCATCAGTCCTTTCCTCGCAACAAACGGAGGATCTCACGGAGGATCTCACGAATATGCAAAACTAATGAGCACTGATCTGGAATAAAATGTAAACATTAGTATGAAAGCTGTTGCTATAAAATTGTATTCTGCTACACCAGAACTGAAAGCTGATTTGATTAACTTATTCATACTGATTAATTCCCATGGCACTGCAACTTTACAATTGTGTGTTAATTGGCCTAGCATGATAATATAGTTTGTTTTTACCAATTCATTGATGAAAGTATACATTTATCTCTTTTCATGTCTTGTTCAAGTTCTGTATTATTGGTGAATATGTCTACAGGTAATATTCTGTGCCTGACCTAAACATGCAACATGATTGTGGCAATTGAAATCTAATCGTAAATTCCAACTGACCACGATTTACTAGCACCAACTAACACTAATTGACAAGGATATTAACCAACATGGTTCAAAGTATTTCTCAATACATATATTTATATTTTCTGCAGCTTAAGAGATTCAAACGGATTTGCATTAATAACGAGAGAACTGCACAGGACAGGTTTGTGTCGAGAGCGGACTATGTGAGGATAGTGTACTGGTTATAGCCATGGTAACTTACAGCTACTATTGGGCTATCTCTGGCATGTTCAATACCCCAGCTGCTGCAGTCCTAAGAGATATGTCTGCTAATTAGATGGCTAACAACGGTACATATCGTCAATACTCTTGACGCAATCAATGCACAACAATCTCCCCTTGGCAAGAATCAACGCACGCCGATCTCCCCTTGGCAAGAATCAATGCACGACGATCTCCCCTTGGCAAGAATCAATGCACGACGATCTCCCCTTGGCAAGAATCAATGCACGACGATCTCCCTTTGGCAAGAATCAACGCACGCCGAACTCCCCTTGGCAAGAATCAACGCACGCCGATCTCCCCTTGGCAAGAATCAACACACGCTGATCTCCCCTTGGCAAGAATCAACGCACGCTGATCTCCCCTTGGCAAGAATCAACGCACGCCGATCTCCCCTTGGCAAGAATCAACGCTCGCCGATCTCCCCTTGGCAAGAATCAAGTTGACAACGCACGCCGATCTCCCATGGGCAAGAATCAACGTACGCCGCTCTCTCCCTAGCAAGAATCAACGCACGCTGATCTCTCCCTGGCAAGAATCAACGCACGCTGATTTCCCCTTGGCAAGAATCAACACACGCCGATCTCTACATGGCAATAATCAAGTTGACAATGTTATATTTTATATTTCGGGTTTTACGCCTGCATCAGCACCATTTTGGGCTATATCGCCGGCGGGCAGTTTACTTAACAACACCTTTCCTGGGCAGGCTCCAGCGGTTAACCAGTACTTGGGTGCACCAACCTCCGTAAGAAACTGCCAACTTTTTCATATAAATGAGACACGGCCTGAGCGGGGCTCGAACCCGTGACCATCAGTGATGATCAAGTTGACAACGCACGACGATCTCCCCTTGGCAAGAATCAACGTACGCCGATCTCTCCCTAGCAAGAATCAAATGCACGCCGATCTCTCCCTGGCAAGAATCAATGCATGCTGATCTCTCCTTGGCAAGAATCAACGCATGCTGATCTCCCCATGGCAAGAATCAATGCACGCTGATCTCCCCCTGGCAAGAATCAATGCACGCTGATCTCTCCCTGGCAAGAATCAATGCACGCTGATCTCTCCTTGGCAAGAATCAACGCACGCTGATCTCTCCTTGGCAAGAATCAACGCACGCTGCTCTCTCCTTGGCAAGAATCAACGCACGCTGATCTCTCCCTGGCAAGAATCAATGTACGCTGATCTCCCCTTGACAAGAATCAACGCACGCTGATCTTTCCCTGGCAAGAATCAACGCACGCTGATTTCCCCTTGGCAAGAATCAACGCACGCTGATCTTTCCCTGGCAAGAATCAACACACGCTGATCTCCCCTTGACAAGAATCAACGCACGCTGATCTTTCCCTGGCAAGAATCAACGCACGCTGATTTCCCCTTGGCAAGAATCAACGTACGCTGATCTCCCCCTGGCAAGAATCAACGCACGCTGATTTCCCCTTGGCAAGAATCAACGCACGCTGATTTCCCCTTGGCAAGAATCAACGCACGCTGATCTCCCCTTGGCAAGAATCAACGCACGCTGATTTCCCCTTGGCAAGAATCAATGCACGCTGATCTCCCCTTGGCAAGAATCAACACACGCTGATCTCCCCCTGGCAAGAATCAACACACGCTGATCTCTCCCTGGCAAGAATCAATGCACGCTGATCTCTCCCTGGCAAGAATCAATGTACGCTGATCTCCCTTTGACAAGAATCAACGCACGCTGATCTTTCCCTGGCAAGAATCAACGCACGCTGATTTCCCCTTGGCAAGAATCAACGCACGCTGATCTTTCCCTGGCAAGAATCAACACACGCTGATCTCCCCTTGACAAGAATCAACGCACGCTGATCTTTCCCTGGCAAGAATCAACGCACGCTGATTTCCCCTTGGCAAGAATCAACGTACGCTGATCTCCCCCTGGCAAGAATCAACGCACGCTGATTTCCCCTTGGCAAGAATCAATGCACGCTGATCTCCCCCTGGCAAGAATCAACACACGCTGATCTCTCCCTGGCAAGAATCAATGCACGCTGATCTCTCCCTGGCAAGAATCAATGTACGCTGATCTCCCCTTGACAAGAATCAACGCACGCTGATCTTTCCCTGGCAAGAATCAACGCATGCTGATTTCCCCTTGGCAAGAATCAACACACGCTGATCTCACCCTGGCAAGAATCAACACATGCTGATCTCACCCTGGCAAGAATCAACGCACGCTGATTTCCCCTTGGCAAGAATCAACGCACGCTGATCTCCCCCTGGCAAGAATCAACGCACGCTGATTTCCCCTTGGCAAGAATCAATGCACGCTGATCTCCCCTTGGCAAGAATCAACACACGCTGATCTCCCCCTGGCAAGAATCAACACACGCTGATCTCTCCCTGGCAAGAATCAATGCACGCTGATCTCTCCCTGGCAAGAATCAATGTACGCTGATCTCCCCTTGACAAGAATCAACGCACGCTGATCTTTCCCTGGCAAGAATCAACGCACGCTGATTTCCCCTTGGCAAGAATCAACGCACGCTGATCTTTCCCTGGCAAGAATCAACACACGCTGATCTCCCCTTGACAAGAATCAACGCACGCTGATCTTTCCCTGGCAAGAATCAACGCACGCTGATTTCCCCTTGGCAAGAATCAACGTACGCTGATCTCCCCCTGGCAAGAATCAACGCACGCTGATTTCCCCTTGGCAAGAATTAATGCACGCTGATCTCCCCCTGGCAAGAATCAACACACGCTGATCTCTCCCTGGCAAGAATCAATGCACGCTGATCTCTCCCTGGCAAGAATCAATGTACGCTGATCTCTCCTTGGCAAGAATCAACGCACGCTGCTCTCTCCTTGGCAAGAATCAACGCACGCTGATCTCCCCATGGCAAGAATCAACACACGCTGATCTCCCCATGGTAAGAATCAATGCACGCCGATCTCTCCCTGGCAAGAATCAACGCACGCTGATCTCCCCTTGGCAAGAATCAACGCACGCCGATCTCCCCCTGGCAAGAATCAACACACGCTGATCTCCCCCTGGCAAGAATCAATGCATGCTGATCTCTCCCTGGCAAGAATCAATGCACGCTGATCTCTCCCTGGCAAGAATCAACACACGCTGATCTCTCATTGGCAAGAATCAACGCACGCTGATCTCTCCTTGGCAAGAATCAACGCACGCTGATCTCTCCCTGGCAAGAATCAATGTACGCTGATCTCCCCTTGACAAGAATCAACGCACGCTGATCTTTCCCTGGCAAGAATCAACGCACGCTGATTTCCCATTGGCAAGAATCAACGCACGCTGATCTCACCCTGGCAAGAATCAATGCATGCTGATCTCACCCTGGCAAGAATCAACGCACGCTGATTTCCCCTTGGCAAGAATCAACACACGCTGATCTCTCCCTGGCAAGAATCAATGCATGCTGATCTCTCCCTGGCAAGAATCAACACACGCTGATCTCTCCTTGGCAAGAATCAACGCACACTGATCTCTCCTTGGCAAGAATCAACGCACGCTGCTCTCTCCTTGGCAAGAATCAACGCACGCTGATCTCTCCCTGGCAAGAATCAATGTACGCTGATCTCCCCTTGACAAGAATCAACGCACGCTGATCTTTCCCTGGCAAGAATCAACGCACGCTGATTTCCCCTTGGCAAGAATCAACGCACGCTGATCTTTCCCTGGCAAGAATCATCACACGCTGATCTCCCCTTAACAAGAATCAACGCACGCTGATCTTTCCCTGGCAAGAATCAACGCACGCTGATTTCCCCTTGGCAAGAATCAACACACGCTGATCTCACCCTGGCAAGAATCAACACATGCTGATCTCACCCTGGCAAGAATCAATGCACGCTGATTTCCCCTTGGCAAGAATCAACGCATGCTGATCTCCCCCTGGCAAGAATCAACGCACGCTGATTTCCCCTTGGCAAGAATCAACGCACGCTGATCTTTCCCTGGCAAGAATCAACACACGCTGATCTCCCCTTGACAAGAATCAACGCACGCTGATCTTTCCCTGGCAAGAATCAACGCACGCTGATTTCCCCTTGGCAAGAATCAACACACGCTGATCTCACCCTGGCAAGAATCAACACATGCTGATCTCACCCTGGCAAGAATCAACGCACGCTGATTTCCCCTTGGCAAGAATCAACGCACGCTGATCTCCCCCTGGCAAGAATCAACGCACGCTGATCTCCCCTTGGCAAGAATCAACGCACGCTGATCTCCCCATGGCAAGAATCAACACACGCTGATCTCCCCATGGTAAGAATCAACGCACGCCGATCTCTCCCTGGCAAGAATCAACACACGCTAATCTCTCCCTGGCAAGAATCAATGCATGCTGATCTCTCCCTGGCAAGAATCAATGCACGCTGATCTCTCCCTGGCAAGAATCAACACACGCTGATCTCCCCTTGGCAAGAATCAATGCACGCTGATCTCTCCCTGGCAAGAATCATTGCACGCTGATCTCTCCCTGGCAAGAATCAATGCACGCCGATCTCTTCCTGGCAAGAATCAATGCACGCTGATCTCTCCCTGGCAAGAATCATTGCACGCTGATCTCTCCCTGGCAAGAATCAATGCACGCTGATCTCCTTGGCAAGAATCAATTTCTTTGACCGCTTATTGTTTAATTTGAAATATGAAGGCGGAGTTACAGGGCGACACATTTATTCCGTATTGTGTCGACATGTCACTCATAACTTGAGCAATTGTTGGTTCATGAAATTAATGTGAAGACATTGAGTATTACGATGAAGTTAGTTGGTGCCAGTCTATATGCAGCCAATAGCAATCATTTCTTCCAGCACAGACACAGACATAATGCATGGGGAGGATCATGCAGCACTCTACATTCTCAAGTGAGTCTGTGATACCTGGCACCAAATATTACTAGTCTGTTTCACCTAGTTCACACATTGATAAGGTAAATAATGAAATATTTATTGTTTCAAATTATCACTACAATTTTGTTACCCCTCCCCCTCTCACCCACATGATTGTATACAGGGACTAATGGTCAATTAAAGGAATATCTAGGGTGGTACTGATCATATCTTGTAGAAAATGTGCAGAACCGCACTATGGTCATATTAAGCTGCATAAAGGTCCGTCCATTGGGTACTGAGAACAGACTCACAACGAACAAATTAGAGGATTTTTAGTCAAAGGGCAATTACTCTTAGAGTTACTGGGCCGATCCCCATGAAAGGTGTATGGTGATACATATTTATTTTAAGCTTGACAAAATTCCACCTATTTCCTGAGAATTATCTCCAGAAATACGCACACATAGACCTAAATCATCATCCCTAGCCGATATTCCGGGATGGTTCATAACCATCTACTATTTCATTGCCTCAAAATGAGCTAAATTGAACAAAGACTGAATGCTCAGTCTTTAGGCAAGTATCCTATATTGACATAATGAAGTCAAGCTGTGTACAGTAAACAGGTGGGTGAGAGTGGGGGGGGGAAGAGACTATTCAGGTTAATATTAGTTAACAGCCAACAAAAACATAGAACAAATATAACAATCAAGCAAAACTGAATTTGTTTAAAACTAGAGCTGAAGCAAAAACAACCAGAACTCCATAAAATAAAGCGTCAATATCAGAATAGAGTATGCAACTATATATATATATATGTACACATATATATACAACTATGTATGTATATGTACATACGACTATGTACGTACATGTATATACAACTACTATGTATGTACATGTATAATATACATATAAACAATTATAAAAATCTGTCATTACTGATAAAATTAAAACTCACTGTTAAAAATCAATTCAATTATTGAACATTATTTAACAGTATAATTACTGATCAACATTCCAACACGTCAGTAATCAAACATGTGCATTAGAAATACAAGAAATCCCTACTTCCTAGACCTGTAATCTATTCAGGGGAGATAATACAAGAAATCCCTACTTCCTAGACCTGTAATCTATTCAGGGGAGATAATACAAGAAATCCCTACTTCCTAGACCTGTAACCTATTCAGGGGAGATAATACAAGAAATCCCTACTTCCTAGACCTGTAATCTATTCAGGGGAGATAATACAAGAAATCCCTACTTCCTAGACCTGTAACCTATTCAGGGGAGATAATACAAGAAATCCCTACTTCCTAGACATAAATACACGAAATCCCTACTTCCTAGACCTGTTATCTATTCAGGGGAGATAATACAAGAAATCCCTACTTCCTAAACCTGTAATCTATTCAGGGGAGATAATACAAGAAATCCCTACTTCCTAGACCCGTTATCTATTCAGGGGAGATAATACAAGAAATACCTACTTCCTAAACCTGTTATCTATTCAGGAGAGATAAGACAAGAAATCCCTACTTCCAAGACATGTTATCTATTCAGGGGAGATAATACAAGAAATCCCTACTTCCTAGACCTGTAATCTATTCAGGGGGGATAATACAAGAAATCCCTACTTCCTAAACCTGTAATCTATTCAGGGGAGATAATACAAGAAATCCCTACTTCCAAGACATGTTATCTATTCAGGGGAGATAATACAAGAAATCCCTACTTCCTAGACCTGTAATCTATTCAGGGGGGATAATACAAGAAATCCCTACTTCCTAAACCTGTAATCTATTCAGGGGAGATAATACAAGAAATCCCTACTTCCAAGACATGTTATCTATTCAGGGGAGATAATACAAGAAATCCCTACTTCCTAGACCTGTAATCTATTCAGGGGGGATAATACAAGAAATCCCTACTTCCTAAACCTGTAATCTATTCAGGGGAGATAATACAAGAAATCCCTACTTCCAAGACATGTTATCTATTCAGGGGAGATAATACAAGAAATCCCTACTTCCTAGACCTGTAATCTATTCAGGGGGGATAATACAAGAAATCCCTACTTCCTAAACCTGTAATCTATTCAGGGGAGATAATACAAGAAATCCCTACTTCCTAGACCTGTAATCTATTCAGGGGAGATAATACAAGAAATCCCTACTTCCTAGACCTGTAATCTATTCAGGGGAGATAATACAAGAAATCCCTACTTCCTAGACCTGTAATCTATTCAGGGGAGATAATACAAGAAATCCCTACTTCCTAGACCTGTAATCTATTCAGGGGAGATAATACAAGAAATCCCTACTTCCTAGACCTGTAATCTATTCAGGGGAGATAATACAAGAAATCCCTACTTCCTAGACCTGTAATCTATTCAGGGGAGATAATACAAGAAATCCCTACTTCCTAGACCTGTAATCTATTCAGGGGAGATAATACAAGAAATCCCTACTTCCTAGACCTGTAATCTATTCAGGGGAGATAATACAAGAAATCCCTACTTCCTAGACCTGTTCTCTCTATTCAGGGGAGATAATACAAGAAATCAGTATATTCCATCTAACATACAATAGCAGCTGGGGTTATATCTATCTAACACACAATAGCAGCTGGGGTTATATCTATCTAACACACAATAGCAGCTGGGGTTATATCTATCTAACATACAATAGCAGCTGGGGTTATATCTATCTAACACACAATAGCAGCTGGGGTTATATCTATCTAACATACAATAGCAGCTGGGGTATATCTATCTAACACACAATAGCAGCTGGGGTTATATCTATCTAACACACAATAGCAGCTGGGGTTATATCTATCTAACACACAATAGCAGCTGGGTTATATCTATCTAACATACAATAGCAGCTGGCGTTATATCTATCTAACACACAATAGCAGCTGGGGTTATATCTATCTAACACACAATAGCAGCTGGGGTTATATCTATCTAACATACAATAGCAGCTGGGGTTATATCTAACACACAATAGCAGCTGGGGTTATATCTATCTAACACACAATAGCAGCTGGCGTTATATCTATCTAACACACAATAGCAGCTGGGGTTATATCTATCTAACACACAATAGCAGCTGGGGTTATATCTATCTAACACACAATAGCAGCTGGGGTTATATCTATCTAACACACAATAGCAGCTGGGGTTATATCTATCTAACACACAATAGCAGCTGGGGTTATATCTATCTAACACACAATAACAGCTGGCGTTATATCTATCTAACACACAATAGCAGCTGGGGTTATATCTATCTAACACACAATAGCAGCTGGCGTTATATCTATCTAACACACAATAGCAGCTGGGGTTATATCTATCTAACACACAATAGCAGCTGGGGTTATATCTATCTAACACACAATAGCAGCTGGGGTTATATCTATCTAACACACAATAGCAGCTGGGGTTATATCTAACACACAATAGCAGCTGGGGTTATATCTATCTAACACACAATAGCAGCTGGGGTTATATCTATCTAACACACAATAGCAGCTGGGGTTATATCTATCTAACACACAATAGCAGCTGGGGTTATATCTATCTAACATACAATAGCAGCTGGCGTTATATCTATCTAACATACAATAGCAGCTGGGGTTATATCTATCTAACACACAATAGCAGCTGGGGTTATATCTATCTAACATACAATAGCAGCTGGCGTTATATCTATCTAACACACAATAGCAGCTGGGGTTATATCTATCTAACATACAATAGCAGCTGGGGTTATATCTATCTAACACACAATAGCAGCTGGGGTTATATCTATCTAACATACAATAGCAGCTGGGGTTATATCTAACATACAATAGCAGCTGGGGTTATATCTATCGAACATACAATAGCAGCTGGGGTTATATCTATCGAACATACAATAGCAGCTGGGGTTATATCTAACACACAATAGCAGCTGGGGTTATATCTATCTAACATACAATAGCAGCTGGGGTTATATCTATCGAACACACAATAGCAGCTGGGGTTATATCTATCGAACATACAATAGCAGCTGGGGTTATATCTATCTAACATACAATAGCAGCTGGGGTTATATCTAACACACAATAGCTGTTTCGTATCAATTAATGGAACAGCAATGATAATGGTATTATTGACAACGGCATAGAAACGTGTGTGGTTTGTGAGGTCAAACAACAACCAATCAACAACATAACAGAGCTTACCGGAATGTAAACACGGTAGATTGGAACATAGTGAGCATAACAAACTATCTAACATACACTTGCAAGGACACATTGTTAATGTTCATATACAAGCATCCATAGGTTACACAGCATCTATACTATTTATACTCTACAGCTACACTATACTAGATATCTACTCATTACCACTAGCTATTTATTATTCTAACATGACTCAGCATTTTGTCTGTATATAGGCAAAGAAGGAATTTACCGTTGTTAAATCTGCAACATGGCGCGCGATGTCAAACGCGGTATCATTTTTGCGGCTTTTTAAAAAATAATATCTACTATTTTTTTGCGTTTTTTAAGATAGTTTGGTTATGTTAGAATCGAAATAATATATGTATTTGAATGATTAATAGTAAAATAAAACACGGTTTGTCGTTCTGAGCGCCAGAATGAATCGCTTAAACGTATGGCCTGCATGGTTATTTCCTACGCGTCAGAATTCCAAACCATGATTTATTCGCCAATAAACGATGGAAAGACAAAATATTATTTCTTAACCATTTTAACCCCACAGGCCTCTAAATAGGCGTATGAAAAGTGTAGATCCAGATGAGCCGGCTCGTGACGAGCCGTCTCATCAGGATCTGCACTTTTTGCCAGTGATATGACTATTTTTAGACATAATTACCCATTTTGATAAATGAACTTGTCCAAATGTGATTTTCTTATTAATTTATTGGTCTGAAAATATCATGCACCAGTACATGTCAGTTACTTGGGGTTGAAAGGGTTAAGTATATTTTGAGAGGATTGGATAGATTACGCGTCCTATTAGCTACATACAAACCATTCAATTCTCACCAGAAACAAATAACACGGTGCTAGTATATGTGAAATTATTAAAGTTGGTGAACGCATGGTTTAAATGGAAAACTATATAGAGTTCGGTGTTTGTATGCTGTCAATAAAGAATTTTAAGGAATATGCAAACATAGAGCCAGATCAGCCGCGGAACCCATGTTGTATGCTAGCCTGTCTAGGGTTTCAGCTCAACTATCCGAATAGCAATCAGCATACAGCCTGATCAGCCGCGGGACCCATGTTGTATGCTAGCCTGTCTAGGGTTTCAGTTCCACTATCCGAATAGCAATCAGCATAGTGCCTGATCAGATGGCACGTTCTGTGTCATCTGATCTGGCTCTATGCCATTTGCAAAAGTGGCGTTATTCACGATTAGGCGAGATAAGGGTTAATAGAGAATCATGTGATGTACATGCATACCCAGGTCATCTACTTCAGACATGCTATTCTGGTTCATAGACGAACTGGCCGCGCCAGTCTGGGATGACGATAAATCATCTGCATCACTCAGATTGGCAAGCATGGCTTGTAAAGTGGAACGCTTTGGTCCTGGAATATCATGTGCAACTTTCAAAATAAAGCAACTCACATCTCATGCAGTCAAATAACAATACTGATAGTAGCAACCTCTGTGGCTTACAGCAATTTACGCAGTTTTCCGTCCGATGCAATATTAAAAAAAAAATACACCTGATTTCTGGCACTAGCAGAGCACATATAATCAATCCTGGATTCATCAGCTCACACACATAGTTCCTAAATATTTGGTACATGTAATGTTGGGTTTTGTGTGTTATTTCCAGAGAGGTGTTATATTAACCCTTTCCTTCAGAGATTTAGGTTAATATACTATTATATCTCCATACAAACGACAGCCATTTGGCTATCATGCAGTGAATAAGTAGTCACCATATCTATCCCACCTCCATAGATATTACTGGGACTTCATAGAGATTTAGGTTAATATATTATTATATCTCCATACAATTGACAGCCATTTAGCTATCATGCAGTGGATAAGTAGTCACCATATCTATCCCACCTCCATAGATATTACTGGGACTTCATAGAGATTTAGGTTAATATATTATTATATCTCTATACAATTGACAGCCATTTAGCTATCATGTAGTGGATAAGTAGCCGCCATGTCTATCCCACCTCCATAGATATTACTGGGACTACATGAGATTCTAGCCTTTATTATGAACATTTGGTTTGGCTACTACATTATCAATGTATGACGCAATGGCGTTAGGAGGTGCTTCTATGAGGGAAAGGGTTAATGTGTGTCGTATTGGTAATGGCGTTAGGAGGTGCTTCTATGAGGGAAAGTGTCAATGTATGTCGTGTTGGTAATGGCGTCAAGAGGTGCTTCTATGAGGGAAAGGGTTAATGTGTGTCGTATTGGTAATGGCGTCAAGAGGTGCTTCTATGAGGGAAATGGTTAATGTATGTCGTATTGGTAATGGCGTCAAGAGGTGCTTCTATGAGGGAAAGGGTTAATGTGTTCTCCTATCGGCTTGTGACAGACATGTGATAATATGCTTGTCGAGTGTGTATGTGCATGTGTGCAGGGATCATTTTAGAGGGCGATGTGGGCGAAATAGTCGCCCTAGGGACCCTGACTTCGCCCTCTGGGGGACCCACTTCTCCCTAAAAAAAAATAAAAAATTGTTGTATTTAACTGTGCATTTTAACCCTATTTTGCAGAAGTATATTAATGAACACCATTTAAGGAAGCGATCATGCGCTTTCTCACTTCTCCCAAAAATTCTGACCTAGAATGAACCCTGGTGTATCTGATGACCGCGGCATTATTTCAGTAATTGTTATATAATGTATCAACCAATGAGTAATCTGTCAACATTTCTTGTATACTGTACAATTTTCAGTAAAGAGATACACTGGCCCAATCGCGCGCTTTCTCACTTCTCCCAAACAATCTGACCTAGAATGAACCGTGTTATGCTAAGTGGTCACCTCCGTTATGCTAAGTGGTCACCTCCGTTATGCTAAGTGGTCACCTCTGTTATGCTAAGTGGTCACCTCCGTTATGCTAAGTGGTCACCTCCGTTAAGCAGCCCAGTTTACAGAGTCTCAATACATGTATGTTGTTTTATTATACATTTGCCCTTGATTAAACAGACACCTGTGCTAAGCAGCCACCTTCTGCAATTCCCTTGGCTGGCTGCTTAAGACAGGATTGACTGTACATGCTCTTCTACTGCAGAAAGTCATGCTTTCAGTATATCTAAGTTGGAAAATCTAGCTTGACCGAGTCATAAGTAGGTTAATCCATCTCTCACCAGGCCTGGAAGTTATCACACTTTTCTCCAACCTCAAACTCAAGCTTCTGATTGGTTCAGTCGAGCTTAAATCTCAGAATCAACAAATCAAATCACTCGAGCTCGAGATAAGTTTTATAACCTCGAGGCCATGTATGAATTTGCAGTCGTGTATTCAACACAAAAAGGGGTTGTGTTTTATGCAATTGATATCAGATTAGCCAAATGTAAGGATCCGTCCGGACTGTGCACGAGCTGTCTGGACATGAATACTGCATGCAGATATCATCAACTCTAGCACGCTAGCGGCGAAAATAACAGTCAAATATCTCATGGAATTTCATTAGAAACGTGACATAACGACACAATTCTAATGAAATTCCATGACATGTTTTCAGTTACAAATTAGAAAAACACATTAATGAATTGTCGGCTGCTACAACTATTTATAGCCATAATATTACTCAGTAGCAATATTGCTACTCAAAGTTAACACAGAGGTTACTAGTCCATGGAAAATAACAAACAAACAATAAAATTATGAAAACAAAATATGTAGACTTTTAATCATGTGGGTTTGTTTTAAAGCACAGGGAAAAACTCTTAGTATAGCATCCTGTAGTAAGGAATACCATATGTATGTAAGACTAGTTTAGAAATAAAAACTTTCACCAGAAACCTTTCACCAGAAGGATACATAAATAAATTTAACAATCTTTCAAAATAATCTCTCTATATATAAAATATATTTCTGTTCTAGAAATCTTTAAGAATTTGAATATAAATCATTATAATGCGAAAGATTTTGAAGTAAAATCTGTCCAATCTTTTACAATAATAACATACATCAGGGTCAGCCGTGCGAACATGTATTCGTAAACGGCTGGAAAACAAAGTGCAATCAAATACTATATTTTCTACAACACTATCAAGATTAAAACAGCCACGCAAAATATGTAACATACATGCAACTAAAGCGGTTTTCAGCAAGGTAACAAAATTAGAATATTTCTGTTTAACAACATCAAAAGCATAAACATTAATAGTGTCTGAAACATTACAGTGTCAAAGAAATTCCAACATGTTTTCTGAGGTCAGTTTTAGTTTTCTCACAATAACGTATCATGCTCATTTCCAAATTAAAACCAAATAAAAATATAAATTGCAATTATAAATTTTGTATGCAGAAAATACATTTTATTTCTATTTCTGTGCTTCGGGTAGTTTTACTAGATAAAAAAATAGTCTTAATGAACATCATCGTAGATCTTGTATATAAATATCGACGAACAAACTCAGAAATACAGAAAGTGAGCTTAAATGAAACTGTAATGTACACTATTCAAATTAAACTGAAGAAACTGGATGCTTACGTATATGCAGAGCTATATTAAGGTATAGATTTGTACCATGTATGTATACTATTCAAGATTCCCCAAAATAGAACAACACACAAAATGCTTGCTGCCTATCAAGCAATAAATATGGATATGTACACAATTTTATGTTCTTTGTTTAAACCATCGACTTACTTGCTTTCTTGCCTTTCCTTTCTTTTTTGTACTCTTCTTTAAGTTTTGATATAAGCTGCTGGTCGACGCCCCACTCTTCATTCGGAGAGCCCGGAGAGCCCAGATCTTTCTTAACTGTGTGCAAAAGAGGGACACACCGATCTTTGAAAGAATTTGTAAACCGAGAAATTGATTTCCTTCCTTTTGATACTATGGTGTTGTTTCTCTTATAATTAACCTTCACACAACACAAACACATGTCTTCCATAATACTTAATGGTATGTAACTCTGTGTGCTATATAATATGCAAGGGAATGTAACTCTGTATGCTATATAATATGCAAGGGAATGTAACTCTGTGTGCTATGTAATGCTTAATGGAATGTAACTCTTGTGTGCTGTATAATACTTAATGGAATGTAACTCTCGTGTGCTGTATAATACTTAATGGAATGTAACTCTTGTGTGCTGTATAATACTTAAAGGAATGTAGCTCTGTGTGCTGTATAATACTTAAAGGAATGTAGCTATGTGTGCTGTATAATACTTAAAGGAATGTAGCTATGTGTGCTGTATAATACTTAATGGAATGTAGCTCTGTGTGCTGTATAATACTTAAAGGAATGTAGCTATGTGTGCTGTATACTACTTAAAGGAATGTAGCTCTGTGTGCTGTATAATACTTAATGGAATGTAGCTCTGTGTGCTGTATAATACTTAATGGAATGTAGCTATGTGTGCTATATAATACTTAAAGGAATGTAGCTCTGTGTGCTATATAATACTTAATGGAATGTAGCTATGTGTGCTATATAATACTTAAAGGAATGTAGCTATGTGTGCTGTATAATACTTAATGGAATGTAGCTATGTGTGCTGTATAATACTTAACAGAATGTAGCTATGTGTGCTACTTAATGGAATGTAGCTCTGTGTGCTGTATAATACTTAATGGAATGTAGCTCTGTGTGCTGTATAATACTTAATGGAATGTAGCTCTGTGTGCTATATAATACTTAACGGAATGTAGCTATGTGTGCTATATAATACTTAAAGGAATGTAGCTGTGTGCTATATAATACTTAACGGAATGTAGCTATGTGTGCTGTATAATACTTAATGGAATGTAGCTCTGTGTGCTGTATAATACTTAAAGGAATGTAGCTCTGTGTGCTATATAATACTTAATGGAATGTAGCTCTGTGTGCTGTATAATACTTAAAGGAATGTAGCTCTGTGTGCTGTATAATACTTAAAGGAATGTAGCTATGTGTGCTATATAATACTTAATGGAATGTAGCTATTGTGTGCTGTATAATACTTAAAGGAATGTAGCTATTGTGTGCTGTATAATACTTAAAGGAATGTAGCTATTGTGTGCTGTATACTACTTAAAGGAATGTAACTCTTGTGTGCTGTGTAATACTTAAAGGAATGTAACTCTTGTGTGCTGTGTAATACTTAAAGGAATGTAGCTCTGTGTTCTATGTAATACTAAATGGAATGTAGCTATGTGTGCTGTATAATACTTAAAGGAGTGTAACTCTTGTGTGCTGTATAATACTTAAAGGAATGTAACTCTTGTGTGCTGTATAATACTTAACGGAATGTAGATATGTGTGCTATGTACTACTTAAAGGAATGTAGCTCTGTGTGCTATGTAATACTAAAAGGAATGTAGCTCTATGTGCTGTATACTATTTAAAGGAATGTAGCTCTGTGTGCTGTATAATACTTAAAGGAATGTAGCTCTGTATGCTGTATAATACTAAAAGGAATGTAGCTCTATGTGCTGTATACTATTTAAAGGAATGTAGCTCTGTGTGCTGTATAATACTTAAAGGAATGTAGCTCTGTATGCTGTATAATACCTAATGGAATGTAGCTATGTGTGCTGTATAATACTTAATGGAATGTAGCTATGTGTGCTGTATAATACTTAAAGGAATGTAGCTCTGTGTGCTGTATAATACTTAATGGAATGTAGCTCTGTGTGCTATATAATACTTAATGGAATGTAGCTCTGTGTGCTATATAATACTTAATGGAATGTAGCTATGTGTGCTGTATAATACTTAATGGAATGTAGCTCTGTGTGCTATATAATACTTAACGGAATGTAGCTCTGTGTGCTATATAATACTAGGAATGTAGCTCTGTGTGCTATGTAATACTTAATGGAATGTAGCTCTGTGTGCTATATAATAGTCAGGGAATGTTACTCTGTGTGCTATATAATAGTCAGGGAATGTTACTCTGTGTGCTATATAATAGTCAGGGAATGTTACTCTGTGTGCTATATAATAGTCAGGGAATGTTACTCTGTGTGCTATATAATAGTTGGGGAATGTAACTATGTGTGCTATATAATAGTGGGGAATGTAAATATGTGTGCTATATAATAGTCAGGGAATGTAACTCTGTGTGCTATATAATAGTCAGGGAATGTTACTCTGTGTGCTATATAATAGTCTGGGAATGTTACTCTGTGTGCTATATAATAGTCAGGGAATGTAACTATGTGTGCTATATAATAGTCAGGGAATGTAACTATGTGTGCTATATAATAGTCAGGGAATGTAACTTTGTGTGCTATATAATAGTCAGGGAATGTAACTTTGTGTGCTATAGAGACACAATTAGTCCGAGACACTACATAGAATCTGGTGCTTCACTGCCATTCTAAATGTACGTTTTAATTCCTTTCTTTTGTTGGCCTTAAATTTGAGCATTAACAGAATTATTGGTGTCCATTAAATAATCAAAGATGATGGGTGTGTAGAGGGGGACACTGCTTATTGCAGGACTTTACAACTGGGGTGAGATCCGTTTATAATTATAATACTTAATTATAAGCAATTAATTCAAGGAGTTATTACCCTTAAAACAAAGCTTCATAAACTGATTTGAACACTTTTTTGAGACAAGCTGTTAAAACATTGTTGTTTGAATATATCTAGGAATGAACCGGAAAGGTTGTGGAAATCTTGAATGTATCTCGGAATGAACCGGAAAGGTTGTGGAAATCTTGAATATATCTCGGAATGAACCGGAAAGGTTGTGGAAATCTTGAATATATCTCGGAATGAACCATGTACAGGTTGTGGAAATCTTGAATATATCTCGGAATGAACCGTGTACAGGTTGTGGAAATCTTGAATATATCTCGGAATGAACCGGAAAGGTTGTGGAAATCTTGAATATATCTCGGAATGAACCGTGTACAGGTTGTGGCAATCTTGAATATATCTCGGAATGAACCGTGTACAGGTTGTGGAAATCTTGATTGATCATCTGCTTGCAAAGAATTTCATTGATTTACTATTAACTTGTGACTGTGCTTTAATAATTCAATGTTAATTGTATTAAAGAATAGTTAATTTGCAGGAGCTGCCAAGTGAATATGTTAAGCATGAGTCACACATTAAGTCTCTCCCACCTACCCTGCAAACTCTCTCGTCATGTTCATATACAAGTACATTTATAATAAATGATTAAATACTCCAGCTAGGATTGGACAAGGGCAGGGTGCTGATAGAAAATAGGGCACTCCTATGGTTGTGGGATGGTCAAATCACCGCCACTGGGAACATTTGGTTTTCAAGAACGTCTCTGGTGCATTCTGGGAATCATTGGATAGTGTAAATACATGATCTATTATCACACAATGCATTAGTAACAACTGAAGAAAAGTTAAGTATAAAAATGTTGTTTTTTTATGTTTGCAAGTGCAATGCACTCAAGATCTACAGGAAGGAGGCAGCACCCTTCTAAAATGGCCTAGCTGGAGCGAGGAAGTCAGGCACAGTTTTTCAGATTACAAGACAAGAGTGTCGACCAACTGTGCCACACCATGTTTAGTTTATACAAATTTATTTTAGCTCGACTGCGAAACAAGTTCTTACAACTTATATTAATCACTCTCGCGACTTCATTTCTGGTGGAATCCATCGCAACGAGGGTGAGAAAAGAGGCAATGTGGAATTTAAGTGCCTTGCTTAAGGACGCAATCCTAACGGCTACAGCTGGGCTCGAACTCCAGAGCCTTTTGCACCTGAAGCGAATATGCTACGACTGCGCTATCACGACTTCCACAGCACCATGTTTCATCAATACTGACCACAAGGTTGAGAGAAGAATTAGATGTTGCCTGATGCACGGACAGACAGAGGATGAGCCACCTATACAAATAACTTACAGTCTGTTACTCCAGCTATGACAATATAATCCTAAAGAAATGAACTTGTATATGAACTTGTAATCTGTGCAGACAGGTGGGATTTACTATAGTCTTTGTTTAAAATGTTATACTTGTGAAGTTATATAAAGCTTGAAAGTGTTATAAATATGCTGAGAACTGCGCATAACGTTTGGCGTCCGACAGACAATACAGCGAAGAAGGTTCTGGGGGTATTAAAACATCAGGACCCACATCATAATATGTCACACCCAACACCTAAACACAAAGTCTAACAGCCCGCATACGCCAGGATAGAAAGAGAATTCCCCAATACAGCAATGAGAGATGTAAGGAAACTATCTGGAGCATGGATACTGTGCTGAATGAATTGTCAGCAGGACGGTAGAGTAAATTTATCTGGAGCATAGATACATACTCTAATGTGTAATACACTGTGCTGAATGAATTGTCAGCAGGACGGTAGAGTAAATTTATCTGGAGCATGGATACATACTCTAATGTGTAATATACTGTGCTGAATGAATTGTCAGCAGGACGGTAGAGTAAATTTATCTGGAGCATGGATACATACTCTAATCTGTAATATACTGTGCTGAATGAATTGTCAGCAGGACGGTAGAGTAAATTTATCTGGAGCATAGATACATACTCTAATCTGTAATATACTGTGCTGAATGAATTGTCAGCAGGACGGTAGAGTAAATTTATCTGGAGCATGGATACATACTCTAATCTGTAATATACTGTGCTGAATGAATTGTCAGCAGGACGGTATAGTTAGTTACACTATGATTAGGAACAGTAGACTTCCAGTA
This sequence comes from Archivesica marissinica, assembly GCA_014843695.1. Classification (NCBI taxonomy): domain Eukaryota; kingdom Metazoa; phylum Mollusca; class Bivalvia; order Venerida; family Vesicomyidae; genus Archivesica; species Archivesica marissinica. Next base: position 1,378,657 of record CM026404.1, read on the forward strand.
TCAACCTTCTAATAGCTTGAGCCACACCTGTCAAAGTAGCCAGAATTTTCACAAATATTTGGTAGGAGTTTGAAAAGGTGAAATGCCAAACAAACGCCGACTATAATATATTGTACACCAGAAACTCCCTCAGCTGAATGATACAGTTGAGTACGATAGACTAGAAAAATTATGATATACCGTATATTCCTGGCCGTAAGTCGACCTTTTTCTTATTCACAAATATGTTGAAAGTACTCGGTCGCGAGCAATAGATGACAAACAAGCAAAAACTAATTTTTTTAAAAAGTAGATTTTTTTTATTTGTTGGAACTTTATTTATGACTGTTACTTTGTTTTATTTGATTTAATAAAACAATTTGCTTAGACAATTATTTACATTATAAACAATAGGAAAGCTGATAAACAAATTTCATAAATTATTGTTGTGCATCAATGCATTTTTGCATGATACGTAATGGAATCAAGTCAACCAGATATCTCAAATTTAGCTCAGTTTCATTCAAAAATGAGAGAAAAAACAATTGTCATAACAAAGTACACTCGACTTATGGAAGGATCCAGCTAAAAAGCGGCATTTTCAAGCCAAAATTTGACCCTGGACTTATGACTGTGATTGGCTGATGGCCAGGAATATACGGTACTGAAGTGAGATAGCTCGATGACGTTATTTCTTTCACATCTATCTGTCTGTGTAACTTCAGCCCCTGATATTTATCACCCAGTTTCAAATTATCTATTCAAATTTAAGAGTTATTTGCAAGCTTGCAGAAACTCATTTTTACGACTTCATTGGCAAACCAGTTAAAATGTTTTTTAGCTTACGGAAATAGAAAATTATATACGACACATTATTAACGTATATCTGTCTGACAAAAACACATACAACAGTGCAACATATCTACGGAATTGAGGGGATAATCTATCAATATTAACAAACAACAACAGTGCAACATATCTACGGAATTGAGGGGATAATCTATCAATATTACACACATCAGATTGATTTTCGACTCTTTTCACTGCAAATGAACACATTCTTACAAATCCGCACTCTTCAAGACGGACGTGTCCTCATCATTGTTATCCAACATTTAATATTAGTCTGATAAATGTTTATTCCTTCTTTGAATATCACATTCATTTTGACAATCTCCATCTTGGTTCTCAAATACAGTCAGTAAGCATGCATCAGCATTCCTTCAGTGTTGTGTGTCCGCAACATTAACAAAACGTAAATCGATTTTTAAACAGAATTTTTTGTAACAATCCAAGTTGTAACAGAGAGAACGGAACACAGAACAGCAATGAATCTTGTACACATTAACTGAGAATCGTCCTACTATATTAATCGTAGGAAAATTAAACTGTTAGAAGTAATTAATATCTGCCAACAAACAAATGTTTGTGTACGTTAGAGTTTGATTAAAGACCACACCAAAAACTGACCAATATCTAACTGTGTGAATTGTACAAAATAACATCAGTAAAACAGCACAAAGAGACTGTGAATGAGTGAATGCTATAGTAAAACCAAAACATCATAATACCTTCATCGTCATCATCAACATCATTATAATTGTCATCATCGTCGTCGTCTGAAACCAAAGCTGCACTTATAATGCCTACTCCTAGTGTCTATATACCTTAGTAATGCTCCGTTCTATCATTACATACCTTAGTAATGCTCCGTTCCATCATTACATACCTTAGTAACGCTCCGTTCTATCATTACATACCTTAGTAACGCTCCGTTCTATCATTATATACCTTAGTAATGCTCCGTTCTATCATTACATACCTTAGTAACGCTCCGTTCTATCATTACATACCTTAGTAACGCTCCGTTCTATCATTACATACCTCAGTAACGCTCCGTTCTATCATTACATACCTTAGTAATGCTCCGTTCTATCATTACATACCTTAGTAACGCTCCGTTCTATCATTATATACCTTAGTAACGCTCCGTTCTATCATTACATACCTTAGTAACGCTCGGTTCTATCATTACATACCTTAGTAACGCTCTGTTCTATACCTTAGTAACGCTTCGTTCTATCATTACATACCGTACTAACGCTCCGTTCTATCATTACATACCTTAGTAACGCTCCGTTCTATCATTATATACCTTAGTAATGCTCCGTTCTATCAATACATACCGTAGTAACGCTCCGTTCTATCATTACATACCTTAGTAATGCCTCGTTCTATCATTACATACCTTAGTAATGCTCCGTTCTATCATTACATACCGTAGTAACGCTCCGCTCTATCATTACATACCTTAGTAACGCTCCATTCTATCATTACATACCTTAGTAACGCTCCGTTCTATCATTACATACCTTAGTAATGCTCCGTTCTATCATTACATACCTTAGTAATGCTCCGTTCTTTCATTACATACCTTAGTAACGCTCCGTTCTATCATTACATACCTTAGTAATGCTCCGTTCTATACCTTAGTAACGTTCCGTTCTATCATTACATACCTTAGTAACGCTCCGTTCTATCATTACGTTCTATCATTACATACCTTAGTAATGCTCCGTTCTATCATTACATACCTTAGTAACACTCTGTTCTATACCTTAGTAATGCTATGTTCTATCATTACATACCTTAGTAACGCTCCGTTCTATCAACCACACAACCAAAGCTCCGTTCTATCATTACATACCTTAGTAACACTCCGTTCTATCATTACGTTCTATCATTACATACCTTAGTAATGCTCCGTTCTATCATTACATACCTTAGTAACGCTCCGTTCTATCATTACATACCTTAGTAACGCTCCGTTCTATCATTACGTTCTTTCGTTACATACCTTAGTAATGCTCCGTTCTATCATTACATACCTTAGTAACGCTCCGTTCTATCATTACATACCTTAGTAACGCTCCGTTCTATCATTACATACCTTAGTAATGCTCCGTTCTATCATTACATACCTTAGTAATGCTCCGTTCTATCATTACATACCTTAGTAACGCTCTGTTCTATCATTACATACCTTAGTAATGCTCCGTTCTATACCTTAGTAACGTTCCGTTCTATCATTACATACCTTAGTAACGCTCCGTTCTATCATTACGTTCTATCATTACATACCTTAGTAACGCTCCGTTCTATCATTACATACCTTAGTAACACTCTGTTCTATACCTTAGTAATGCTATGTTCTATCATTACATACCTTAGTAATGCTCCGTTCTATCATTACATACCTTAGTAATGTTCCGTTCTATCATTACATACCTTAGTAACGCTCCGTTCTATCATTACATACCTTAGTAACGTCCGTTCTATCATTACATACCTTAGTAATGCTCCGTTCTATCATTACATACCTTAGTAACGCTCCGTTCTATCATTACGTTCTATCATTACATACCTTAGTAATGCTCCGTTCCATCATTACATACCTTAGTAACGCTCCGTTCTATCATTATATACCTTAGTAATGCTCCGTTCTATCATTATAGAATGCTCCGTTCTATCATTATATACCTTAGTAATGCTCCGTTCTATCATTACATACCTTAGTAAGCTCCGTTCTATCATTACATACCCTTCTATCATTACATACCTTAGTAATGCTCCGTTCTATCATTACATACCTTAGTAATGCTCCGTTCTATCATTACATACCTTAGTAATGCTCCGTTCTATCATTACATACCTTAGTAATGCTCCGTTCTATCATTACATACCTTAGTAATGCTCCGTTCTATCATTACATACCTTAGTAACGCTCCGTTCTATCATTACATACCTTAGTAATGCTCCGTTCTATACCTTAGTAACGTTCCGTTCTATCATTACATACCTTAGTAACGCTCCGTTCTATCATTACGTTCTATCATTACATACCTTAGTAACGCTCCGTTCTATCATTACATACCTTAGTAACACTCTGTTCTATACCTTAGTAATGCTATGTTCTATCATTACATACCTTAATAATGTTCCGTTCTATCATTACATACCTTAGTAACGCTCCGTTCTATCATTACGTTCTATCATTACATACCTTAGTAATGCTCCGTTCCATCATTACATACCTTAGTAACGCTCCGTTCTATCATTATATACCTTAGTAATGCTCCGTTCTATCATTATATACCTTAGTAATGCTCCGTTCTATCATTATATACCTTAGTAATGCTCCGTTCTATCATTACATACCTTAGTAATGCTCCGTTCTATCATTACATACCGTAGTAACGCTCCGTTCTATCATTACATACCTTAGTAATGCTCCATTCTATCATTACATACCTTAGTAATGCTCCGTTCTATCATTATATACCTTAGTAATGCTCCGTTCTATCATTACATACCTTAGTAATGCTCTGTTCTATCATTATATACCTTAGTAATGCTCCGTTCTATCATTATATACCTTAGTAACGCTCCGTTCTATCATTACATACCTTAGTAATGCTCCGTTCTATCATTATATACCTTAGTAACGCTCTGTTCTATCATTATATACCGTAGTAACGCTCCGTTCTATCATTACATACCGTAGTAACGCTTCGTTCTATCATTACATACCTTAGTAACGCTCCGTTCTATCATTATATACCTTAGTAATGCTCCGTTCTATCATTACATACCGTAGTAACGCTTCGTTCTATCATTACATACCTTAGTAACGCTCCGTTCTATCATTACATACCTTAGTAACGCTCCGTTCTATCTTCACATACCTTAGTAACGCTCTGTTCTATACCTTAGTAAAGCTCCGTTCTATCAATATATACCCTAGTAATGCTCCGTTCTAATGGCTAACGGACCACTGTTAGTGTCGAACCATGGGACTCAAGCGCCTAATGACAATGGACAGTAAATACACACTGTGGATACTATCTACCGGTACTATCTATGATGGGTACTATCTATGACAGATACTATCTACAATGGGTACTATCTACGACGGGTACTATCTATGACGGGTACTATCTATGACGGATACTATCTATGACGGGTACTATCTATGATGGGTACTATCTATGACGGGTACTATCTATGCTGGGTACTATCTATGACGGATACTATCTACGACAGATACTATCTACGACGGATACCATCTATGATGGGTACCATCTATGATGGGTACTATCTATGATGGGTACTATCTATGACGGATACTATCTATGATGGGTACTATCTATGACGGGTACTATCTACGACGGATACCATCTATGATGGGTACTATCTATGACGGGTACTATCTATGACGGGTACTATCTACGACGGATACCATCTATGATGGGTACTATCTACGACGGGTACTATCTATGACGGGTACTATCTATGACGGGTACTATCTATGACGGGTACTATCTACGACGGATACCATCTATGACGGGTACTATCTACGACGGGTACTATCTATGATGGGTACTATCTATGACGGATACTATCTATGATGGGTACTATCTATGACGGATACTATCTATGACGGGTACTAGCTATGACGGGTACTATCTATGACGGGTACTAGCTATGACGGATACTATCTATGACGGGTACTATCTATGACGGGTACTATCTATGACGGATACTATCTACGACGGGTACTATCTATGACGGATACTATCTATGATGGGTACTATCTATGACGGGTACTATCTACGACGGATACTATCTATGATGGGTACTATCTATGACGGGTACTATCTACGACGGATACTATCTACGACGGATACTATCTATGCTGGGTACTATCTATGCTGGGTACCATCTATGACGGGTACTATCTATGACGGGTACTATCTATGATGGGTACTATCTATGATGGGTACCATCTATGACGGGTACCATCTATGATGGGTACCATCTATGACGGGTACCATCTATGACGGGTACTATCTATGACGGGTACTATCTACGACGGATACCATCTATGATGGGTACTATCTATGCTGGGTACTATCTATGATGGGTACTATCTATGATGGGTACTATCTATGATGGGTACTATCTATGCTGGGTACTATCTATGATGGGTACTATCTATGCTGGGTACTATCTATGATGGGTACTATCTATGATGGGTACTATCTATGCTGGGTACTATCTATGATGGGTACTATCTATGACGGGCACTATCTATGCTGGGTACTATCTATGACGGGTACTATCTATGACGGGTACTATCTATGACGGGTACTATCTATGATGGGTACTATCTATGCTGGGTACTATCTATGACGGGTACCATCTATGATGGGTACTATCTATGACGGGTACTATCTATGACGGGTACCATCTATGATGGGTACTATCTATGACAGATACTATCCTATCTATGCAAAAAGCCCACGATGAGAATGAAGCTATTTTGTTTTCCCTTGTCTACGATGGCTTTCGTGTTCTAAGTGATAATTGGCCCAAACAATTTGGTATTGTCGAGTAAAGGCGTCACCCTATGTGTATAAATCTATTTTTGTGAAGCATGAAAATGGTATATGTCTGGCAGTAGGACATATTTAGAAGAAATTGTTATAGTAGAAAATCATACAACCTAAATAGCAATAACATTAAAAAACAAAATATCAATAATTTTACATAATTTCAGCATTCACTATGGTGCTATTGGCATAACTTGTTCAACTTTTGTTTTTTGAAATAGGAACCATACAATTACATTGTACTATAGTACTCGGAGTTTCTAAAGTGATACTACCCTATAACGCACAATATACCAACACACATTAACCCCTTGCATGCTGAGTAAATAAAAATCACATTTGTAAACAACATAGATCCAGATAAGCCACGGTGCAATACCACCTCTCATCAGGATCTATGTTGTTTATACTATTCAGCCAAATGTTTAAGCTTCACTATCCGAATAGCAAACAGCATAGAGCCTGAGCAGATGGCACAGAGTAGACGGAACATTATGTGCCGTCTGATCTGACATTATGTGCCGTCTGATCTGACATTATGTGCCATCTGATCTGACATTATGTGCCGTCTGATCTGACATTATGTGCCGTCTGATCTGACATTATGTGCCGTCTGATCTGACATTATGTGCCGTCTGATCTGACATTATGTGCCGTCTGATCTGACATTATGTGCCGTCTGATCTGACATTATGTGCCGTCTGATCTGACATTAGGTGCCGTCTGATCTGACATTATGTGCCGTCTGATCTGACATTATGTGCCGTCTGATCTGACATGATGTGCCGTCTGATCTGACATGATGTGCCGTCTGATCTGACATTAGGTGCCGTCTGATCTGACATTAGGTGCTGTCTGATCCGACATTATGTGCCGTCTGATCTGACATTATGTGCCGTCTGATCTGACATGATGTGCCGTCTGATCTGACATTAGGTGCCGTCTGATCTGACATTAGGTGCCGTCTGATCAGGCTCTATGCTATTTGCAAGTGATTTTATCTGCCGATAGCTTGCAAAGGGTTAAGACGCATTTTCCTTCAAATACTGGCATGCATTGGATTAACGTACAATAGAATGTTTGTTTTTTACTAGCTAAAAAAAACTTTCTATTAAAGTCCCAAATATCATATGCTGCATATTGAAATATGAACACAATTATTAACTTGTGATTACTACATTCTATTTCCAAATTTTCACCATTTAAATGTTTTAATCCAAATGTTAATCATAATTATAACAATGCTCGGCATTTCGTCTGTACACGGAAATAAGGAATTTACCGTGTTTAAATATGCAAATAAAACATTGTTTAGAGAGTGACGTCAAACTGGACATTATTTTACTAGCATTTCTGCGGTTTTGTGACGTCATCTTACACAATAACACTTAACTATTTTACACTCTTTAGAAATGTTTGGTATTGTTACAATGTGCCCATACATTATTACAAAGTCTATCAAACAAAATTTTGAAACAAAATCAAATTTATTGAAATGAATTATTTCCCTTGTTATGACTGCCCAAAAATGTAGTTGCCTTAACCCTTTCAACACCAAGTAACTCACATGGACTGGTCCATGATATATTTAGACCAATAAATTAATCAAAAAATTACATTTCGACCAGTTCATTTATCAAAATGGGTAATTATGTCTAAAAATAGTCATATCACTGGCAAAAAGTGCAGATCCTGATGAGACGGCTCGTCACGAGCCGGCTCATCTGGATCTACACTTTTTGTAAGCCTATTTAGAGGTATGTGGTGTTGAAAGGGTTAAACTTATTAAAGATATATTGTTACCAAGCAGTTTTAATGGTAACAACTGAAGATCAGCCGATTGAAACTGTACAAATGATGTTTTACTAAGATTGAAATGTTCGCATATTATAAATATAATGACCGAATCGCATGTGAAACTGAGACTTTTAAGATAGGAAGTTTTTTTGGGCAATAAAACACAAGTGAGAGAGTAAACATGCCAGAAATTCTTTCCGAACCACTAACAGTCTGCCTCTAACTACAATACTATCTAAAACAGTCAAATACTCTACACAATAGTGTAGAATCTCATAGCATTGTCTGCAGAATGAACCAAGTGACAAAGTTGCATTTGCTTGCCGATAGCTGTTTAAGTGGTACGAACCAATTGTTTGAATCAGACTTTTTTTGTATATATATAGAGACTAGTTTCAACTTCAACAAAACAATGCGTCCTGCTAAAGAATTCCTGAAACAAGAGAACCGCTATAAGGTGTAAACGTTCAACTGTGAGTTTTGTTTCCTGCTTGAAAATTTACAGTAAGTTTACATTTTGGGCAACTATTGATATGATGCTAAATGCATCAATAGATAAAGATATGGCCACGGTTAAAACCATATGACGGTCGAGTGACACCCACAACACGGTTAAAGCTATACGACGCCAGACCGCCGCCAATCAAGTCATGACAATAACTCAACAGCCGACCTAAAAATGATTTGGATGTTCCACAAAACTAACTACCCCATGAAGCCATGCATTTACAGGTGCTAAACGGTCAATCCTAGGTGGTGTTATGGAGATGTGAGAACATGATGATTGCATGATACGACATTCATCTGCAAACAATATTATGAACATCCTCACTCGGACATGTGTTCCACCTACCCCACTCAGGCCCGTCCCCGTGGCTCTGAGCCTCGCCAGCTCCCTCACCCGTCTCGGACACCAGGAAGTCAAATTCAGCCAGCACCTCTTCTGCCTCGTCGTCAACACCGGCCATACTCTCTATTCCTGCTGTCTGAAAACAAGCATGTGTGTGTATAATTATGTAATTGTACAATAATGAGTTATGGATTTCCAAGGTCATCACTACATCCAATCACCTCCCAATCTTGAATACTTTCACAATACCGAGAACTGACAGAATTACAAAACAATTAGTGTTGAGAATCTGCTACAAAATCTAGCTAGGTCATTGCTGAAACGAATGATCGATTATTGAGTGGTGTTCACATTCAATGCACACAAGTTTATGTCTTCCATATGGGCTTTACAAACCTAGCCTCAACCATGTGGATTATTGAGTGGTGTTCACATTCAACGCACACAAGTTTATGTCTTCCATATGGGCTTTACAAACCTAGCCTCAACCATGTGGATTATTGAGAACACCAGAGGTTTACAAACCTAGCCTCAACCATGTGGATTATTGAGAACACAATGTTTACAAACCTAGCCTCAACCTAGTGGATTATTGAGCAGACAAATAGTTTTGTGTTAAAAGGCGAATCAATATAAAAAACAACTTGAGAAAACAACAATAACTCACCTTAATTTTGCCTATACTCTTCTCTATTCGTTCATCTGCCTCGTCATCCGCAGAGACTCCTTCCTCGTTCTCATCACTGCAACATACACATAGATGGTTAACCAGTTCACATTACAAGCAAGCTCGTCGTGTAGAGGTTCAAAGCACAGTACATACTATCAAACACATGCATGGTTGTTCATATACACCAGATTGCTATATTGTGCAAATTGTTGAGGAAAGACGTTAGCAACATTTGTATCTGTACAATAGTTCACAATTCAAAGGTTGTAATAGAAACATGTCATGTTTGTCATTATAATATCAGGTGCTGCTTGTCATGCATACATTGTAAAATCAAGAAGCAAATAAAATAATTATTGTTGATGATTTTAGACAAAGAATCTGCCGGCATTCAGGGCTCAAGCTGGGAGAGGGGGTGCTTGAAAGAGTCTCCTCGTAAAAACAGCATCGCTATTATTTACAAAGGACGATTATTCCCAAGTACAGTCTACATCCGCTATGTCAAAGTCGGTTATGCCGAATTCTCCGGTTAGCTCGAAGTCGGATCAAAGTTCCATTTCAGACACTATCATTGTACGTATAACTGGCTCCGTTTATATCGAATTTTGTTAAGTCAAACTTCGGTTATGTCGAAGTATTTTGTTCGGTGCGACAGAATTCGACATAATGGATGTAGACTGTATACATGTATATAATTACACAAGATACTTCACTAGCTTAATCTTCTCCCATATCCACCAGACAAGTTTGAGGGTCAAATTAAAACCCTGCTGTGTGCTACACGACAGACATTAAAAAAACCCAAACTCAAAAAGTACAGTAATTAACAGAGATAGAAAATATGCCACAAAGCCAAATCTCGATTTAGTTTGGCAAGATGAATTTGAATGACCTATATACAACAGTTTACATTTAACTGTTTTGGTACACGACAGAAGGGTGAAATCATATCTACGAAGAATGATGATGATGCAACACAAACAGACACAGCGTACCTTAAGTTTTCGTCATCATCATCGACAACATTTTCATTGGCTAGGAAATCAAAAGTAGCTAGAACGGATGCCTCACTGTCCATGAGAGCCCCTTCTACTAGTGATGTGGGCATCTTTCCCGAGCCTCTGTCAACAGATTAAAGACAGATACATGCAATACACAGAAGTAACATGCAAAGAAAGCCGATTTCATTCATATAACATAATTTTAGCAGGATTAATGAGGAATCGTTTAATCTTCAAGTTTACAACCGCTCGTTTCAATAACTGGCATGAATCCACTCATTACTATTAAAGTGCAGTGTATGTGGGTGTCACGTGCTGTATGTGGGTGTCCCGTGCTGTATGCGGTTGTCGCGTGCTGTATGCGGGCGTCGCGTGCTGTATGTGGGTGTCCTGTGCTGTATGAGGGTGTCCCATGCTGTATGCGGGTGTCCCGTGCTGTATGTGGGTGTCCTGTGCTGCATGCAAGTGTCCCGTGCTGAATGTGGGTGTCCCGTGCTGTATGTGGGTGTCCCGTGCTGCATACGGGTGTCCCATGCTGTATGAACCCAAGGTTATATACCGGTAACCCAGATCAGAGCCTGAGGTTATATACCCAGATCAGAGCCCAAGGTTATATACCCAGATCATAGCCCGAGGTTATATACCCAGATCATAGCCCGAGGTTATATACCCAGATCATAGCCGGAGGTTATATACCCAGATCATAGCCAGAGGTTATATACCCAGATCATAGCCGGAGGTTATATACCAAGATCATAGCCGGAGGTTATATACCCAGATCATAGCCCGAGGTTATATACCCAGATCATAGCCGGAGGTTATATACCCAGATCATAGCCGGAGGTTATATACCCAGATCATAGCCCGAGGTTATATACCCAGATCATAGCCTGAGGTTATATACCCAGATCATAGCCCGATGTTATATACACCCAGATCATAGCCGGAGGTTATATACCCAGATCATAGCCCGAGGTTATATACCCAGATCATAGCCCGATGTTATATACCCAGATCAGAGCCGAGGTTATATACCCAGATCATAGCCGGAGGTTATATACCCAGATCATAGCCCGAGGTTATATACCCAGATCATAGCCCGATGTTATATACCCAGATCATAGCCCGAGGTTATATACCCAGATCATAGCCGGAGGTTATATACCCAGATCATAGCCGGAGGTTATATACCCAGATCAGAGCCGGAGGTTATATACCCAGATCATAGCCGGAGGTTATATACCCAGATCATAGCCGGAGGTTATATACCCAGATCATAGCCCGAGGTTATATACCCAGATCATAGCCAGAGGTTATATACCCAGATCATAGCCCGAGGTTATATACCCAGATCATAGCCAGAGGTTATATACCCAGATCATAGCCGGAGGTTATATACTCGTGTGACTCAAATATATCCATCATATATGTTCTATCCAATTAATTACCGAATTGAATCTAAACCAAATTAAGTCTATATTGCCTCTCAAAATATTTCACAAAAATGCGAGAAACGTGTATTTACTTCAGATGAAGCAATAAATAACTACTAGTAAGACGGGTGAATGCACACAAGTTATGCTTGAAACTTGGCTGTCATTTCTTAGTGTAGAATAGTTCTATATATTTCTGTAATATACTACAGGAGGCATGCAATTCAGAACAGAAAATGTAGTAATTTTATATATATGTGTACAAGCCAATAGCAGGGTTCCCTCTGTCTGAATGTTTGTCTGTGCCACTTCTGTCGCCAATTGAAAAACACTGGAGCCAATTAAAAACACTTGGAGCCAACTAAGAACCAAATAGTTCTCAAATAAATATCTGAAGCCATGTATTTTACAACATGTGCCGAAAAGTTGCGACAAATATTTTCACAATTTAATAAAATTTAGCGCAAATATTTGTTTTTGTCGCAATTGGCGACCGACAGCGGGAACTCTGCAATAGCAGCAGTAGAATAGCTAAAAGACACAATACAGACCTTCTTACAAAACATTTCTTAACCCGTAACCTGCCGAATAACTTAATAACTAAAATATCCTGATCATTACGCCAGGTCTGGATCTATGTTGTTTCAGCCTACTATCTGAATAGCAAACAGCATTATGTGCCGTCTGAACTGGCTCTATGTCGTTTGCAAAAGCCACTTTTGTGATGATTGGTGTGTTACCAGTAAGCTTGTTCGAGCATTAAAATTGGAAAGTTATATGAACTTCTTTTTGTCATAAACTGTTTTTGCATATCTCAACATTCAATCCTGTAAAAATATTCACCATTTGCAAGAATAATAAAAACAAGATACTTTCATATTGTACAATCCATACTCGCCTACTTTTGAGGGTTTTGGCATGCACTCGCATACAAGACGGGTTTATAAAATGAACACAAGTATTAATTTGCATGCTTGGCCAGTGCAAGAAATGTTCAGTTTCAGAGTGCTTTCTTGTTTAAAACATATTTATGGATCCCATGTAACACATTTTCCCTCTATATTTTAGCACTCTTTTATAAGACGGGAAGCCACTGAGGGTATAATCTGGTGGCAAACAAACTTGTCATATAGGCGAGTATGTACAGTCTTTCTCAAAACACAGCTTCCTTCTCATATAGGTTCACAGAGTAATTGTGCCTAACCGCTATAGTATTCGTATACAGACGGTATTCGTATACAGACGGTATTCGTATACAGACGGTATTCGTATACAGACGGTATTCGTATACAGACGGTATTCGTATACAGACGGTATTCGTATACAGACGGTATTCGTATACAGACATGAATTCGTATACAGACGGAATTCGTATACAAACGGTATTCGTATACAGACGGTATTCGTATACAGACGGTATTCATATACAGACGGTATTCGTATATAGACGGTATTCGTATACAGACGGTATTCGTATATAGACGGTATTCGTATACAGACGGTATTCGTATATAGACGGTATTTGTATATAGACGGTATTCGTTTACAGACGGTATTCGTATATAGACGGTATTCGTTTACAGACGGTATTCGTATACAGACGGTACCCTGTTTATTTCGACATACACCAAATAGTCAATAAACAGCTAATCGATGCAGCTAACCTGGCTTTTCCTTGGTCGATTGCTCGTCTATTGTTCAGGCTGTCACCGTTGACTAGAGCAGGTTGGGCTCCTTCACCGGTGTCCGTTTGTGGCTGCAGTCCTAGTAACGAGCGTACCCGGGCTGAACGTACATCTATTATGGTATCTGTATATCCAATCTCTTGTAAATATCTACATAATAAAGTACATACATATGTGAATAGTATGCCTAGAATAGAATGCAAATGCATCGAATCAGAATAGCAGGCAATCCTTGTGCATTAAAATTCAGTCTCAAGCTTAACCCTTTGCCTGCTGAGTAAATAAATTGCAAACAATATAGATCCAGATCTTTTATGCCGCGTCTGATCAGGATCTATGTTTTTTGCTATTCAGCCAAATGTCTGATCAGATGGTACATTCTGTGATCTGACTCGATTACTGTTTGTGATTTTATCTGCTGCTAGCGTGCAAAGGGTTAAACAAGATAGAATTAAATGCTCAAACAATACATACCATCCACCCACACTCAATGCGCTAAATTTATATGTTTGCAAACTCAAAAATGTTATATATGCATAAATAATGTTATAAATGAATATACATTTTCAATATTAGTACATTGGTTCTCCAAGAAATCTCTATTCGTAAATTAACATAGTAAACATGCTTGGCTATGTCAAAAATTATCTGTTTTAAGACAAAATTACCTATTTTGATCAAGTAACTGGTACAAATGAAATGTTCTTATTAATTTATTGGTCTAAAAATACCATGCACCAGTCCAGATCAGTTACTTGGTGTTGAATGGGTTAAAGTATTAAAATTTTAATAAATTGTGTATAACATCTCGGCCATATGAAAGGAGAGTAATATTGTACTAACTGTCTCAGAAGTTGTCTCCCTTGCCTCCAGGTGGCACTGCTGGCAGGTGACGACACCAAGCTTGTTTCAAGGACTTCATCTGAAGAAAACAATTTAATTGCATTGGTTTTCATACATAGAGGTGATTCTTTAGCTGCATATGTAATTCTCTTTCACTCACATACGAGTTTCATACTGTAAAGCCAGGAAATACGAGAACAGGACAGTTTCTACAAACAGCCATTTATGAGCATAATTGCTCTTGATAATAGACAGGTGCTAGACAAATACAACAATCAAACAAACCGGCATAATATCAAATAACAACATTAACCAGTCAGTCTAGAGGCCCTCTCCAATAACTGTTTCTGAAAACAGACAGACATCTGCGTAGAACCACCTAACTTCCACAAGTCAACTGGACAGGTTCAGTGGAAGGTGTTCTACTATATATAAACATTACCATTATTGTCTTTGTCGAAGTTTGGTGGCTTTAATTCATCCTGATTCATCTCCGATCCGTACTTCAATTTGTGATATTTTGCTCTGAAAATAAATAATACACAACCAACTTCAAAATAAATGGATATTGGGAAGATTTCTAGCAGTATATAATTAATATAAACCGAATCTGCCAAACACAATACTGAGAATACTGTAAAGATTTCCAATTACATTTGTAGACTCAGTGTACACTTACAACATGACCAGTCTATCATATATATACAAACAACATCCAGTCATCCACCAACTTGCTCGAGATGAATGCCACACACACACACACACGTGCACACACAAACACGCACATGATAATCCACACACAAGTCGTTAATATACAAAAGTAATTCTTAGGAAGGAAACAATGCCAATAACTTACTTCTTAAAACATATATATACTTTGATGAATGAAAGACATCCTTTACAAAGGGTGATCTATCATTGGTAAAACACTAACCAGTTTCAAAGAGAATATATAATACATGCAACCAATCAAAATGTAAATAGTGACACGAGAACAGTACTCATATTATTGAATAGACAATATAAATGTAATAATAACATCCGATTGATACTTAGAATGTAACTGAGTTGTCTGCCCCTGTCCAATATGAGTAACTTGAGAATTGTATTTACAAGCATAAATACTGATGAAAACAAATGTCAAAACAGGAATTTTATACACACGAGTTGTATCTGACCCCTTTCATTTCGAAATATTTGTGAATTCACAGAGTCTACAGTATTGTAATTAAATTTCTATAAAAATTACCAGTTTCAAGATATACATAACCTTAAATTGTATGCAATAACAATAATTGTAAGTGGAAGCCGCGATAGTGCAGTGCCAGCGCATTCTCTTCAGGTGTGAAAAGGCCCGGAGTTCGCACCCAGCTGTATCTGTAACGATTATGCCTTAGACAAGGCAGTTTAAATTCCACATTGCCCCTACTCTCCCCCTCATGGCGATGTATTCCACCAGGAATGAGGTCTCGAGGGCGATTAATCTAATGAATAAGAACTTATTTCGCAATATAGATAAAATAAATTTGTATAAACTAATAACAGAAATTGAATTCATACAAAACAGACTGTAAAGATGCATAATTAACATTGAAATGATGAAACCGGTCAGTGAACATACCACTGCATTCAATGTACAATTACAACACAGTATATGCTCAGTGTTTACTGAATAGATATATCTACTGTACCTTTCTTGTTTCAATGCAAATTCCAACATTTTGATTCTTCTGACCAGATCTTGCTTCAAATTTTCCTGACCTTTCCTTTCACCTTGTAGAAAAGCTATCCTTGCCTGTAACATATGATAAATGGACAAATTAATTACATGTACAGTTGCACATCCAATCAACAATATTCAATTTCACAGCGCGGATAAACACAATCTAGGTTCTATTACATACATTTAGGTATCACAAATTCATTAGTCGAGTGATTAATATAAGTTGTAGGAACTTGTTTCTAAATCGAGCTAAAATAAATTGGTATAAAAATTTAAAAAAATAAAATCATTATTTTAATATAGGTAGGTGTGTCACCATACAATGGAAATGTTCCACAATAATACAACAGCAATACACAAAGTGCTTTAAATACGTTTTTGTCTCGGAAAGCATAATTACGATTGATTGTAAAACTGCTTTGGAGCATCTGATCTTTTTCATGACTTTCCAATATTACCTGAAAAGGAGTTTTGGCATTTTACCATTAAGTGAGCCTTTTGACAAACTTAATAGTAAAATTCCAAAACGAGCTCCATGACATATGGTATGAAATCACCACTCGTGTAAGATCCTTTTTATCACATTACTATATATAATGCTCGTTTTAATCATATTTTTGGCACAAAAATGAAGTTGCTACTATAATTTTAGTGCAAAAGAGCATTATGTGACTACGCAAAAGAGCATTGTATTTAGCGCTAGAATTACTTCATGTATTTAGTGCTAGAATTACGTCAATAATTCTTTGTAAGCGTTAACGTTATATAATAATGAACCATTTCACCTAGAAATGTGCATAATTTAATGTTTAAATTACAAATTTAGAAGGATTATTCTCTGAACCAAGCAGAATCCTTCCTGGTTGTATTACACATGTGTACATATAATAAAATATGTGATGGCTGTATGAAACTGAATACAAGCACATTTTGTGATAAAAGGTTATTTTAAGTATTATAAATATATACATTGCATGTTCTTATTGTTTTCAGTATTTTAATGAACCTTTCTACATGTAACAATACGTAGGGGATGCACATTATTATCTAGCACATAGCAGCTAGCTGTGGACACTTATAATTTTATAATTGATACATCAAATGAAGTTTATCATTTTATTAGTAAAACATCAAATATGCATACGTATTTCACAAGTCGTTTACTTTATTTACATTATAAAGTATAAGTGCTCAAGTACTAAACCAGTCTCTTTATTGATTTTATATGTGGTATCCTGTAATTTGGAGGTTTAGGGTTTTCCCAGGCACCTCCTCAGAATGTATGTAGGTCATAAACATCATAAAGAACTACTATGGAAATCCATGTTTCTATTCAGGCCAATCAACCTATGTAATATTAATTAAGCAAATGCTGCATATAAAAACTGGTTTGAAAACTGATATTTTCTTTGTGACTATCAAACTTGACCTGTAGTTCCGCTCTTTCGACTTCCCACTGACTTCTCTCCATCTCGAATCGGGCCCATTCTGTTTGCAGAAAGTGCAAAATACCAGGCATAGAGTATTGGGTTCTTTGGTTTGCTTCATCTTGTCTAGATGTCATACCAGGCCCTGCAGACATCATCGGGTTACCCTGGCCCCCAGAAAGTGCTCCTGGACCTTCGTCTATCATTTTTCTTGTACAGCCGCCATTAGAAACTGATTATTGCAGGGGGCGCTGTGCCAAAAATATGACGTCACACGAATTTGCACGCTTGGATAAGATTCCAATGAAAAACAAGTTCAGTTGAAAGATTATTTTTAATAATAATGCTTTTATTTATTTTGGCGAAAATAGCCCATATTATCGAATTATCACAACAATAGTATAAGGAGCAGACCCATTCCACAGTCTCCTCTGGTTCTTTTACGTACGCGATGTAAAGTACCGACACGGGACTTCTGCCTGAAGTTCCATCTGAAAAACTGTTGTATTATTAGGTCAAACCTGTGATACCCGGATTCGCAGTCCAACGTGTTAACCACTGGACTACTGACCCGTCTTTTTGCTTCATAAGTTGTCGGTGTTATATTTATATATATTGTATTGATCATGCCAGCCCCTAGTTGATCTGCGCAGCCGATTTTAAGCTCTTACCACAACTTATTTTTCATTACTTTCTTATAATTATGCTTTTAACTACTCATACTTTTAGCTTCTTTGCGTTTTTTTTGACGCGCAACATGTTTACATCCCTGCGAGGGGTTTGACATTAGAGGAAGATAGATACATGAATAAATAAACTTCCAATAAATAAATTTCCTATTGGAAATAAGTCTCTGATTATGATTATTATGGGTTATCCATAGCTTTAGTTGGTTAAATACTTTTGTATAAATTGTGTATTTTTGTGCTTTCTATTGTAACTGTTTATGACATGCGGATATGCATAACAGCAAAGACTATAAACACTCCTTCATAACCATCTTCAATGTTGACGACATTTGATTCAACTTAATTGTTCTATTAATGTTATGAGTGTAAAATCGAGTACAGACTACAGACACAGAAAACGAAAGTAGGAAATGTGTATTTATCATTTTATTAATTTATGGAATTTTATCCGATTTTAGGTGTAAATGCCACAGGCACCATGCACCTTTATAGTATGCTGCTTTTGAAACAAGTCAATAATACCATTTATTATCTTTGAGTATTGAAGTGTTACGTCATACAACAGGGGCGTACCCAGCCAATTTTGATGTGGACGAGCAACGTTGGTGCGAGGGGGGTCTGGGGGCATCCCCCCAGAACATTTTTAAAACCTGGACGTCATTTGGTGCACTCTGGCGACTCTGAGAACTAATTATATTCCGATAAATACACTTGGAAAACGTATGTTTTTTATGCGACAATTTGTAAAAATGTCTGAACTATACTGTACATCAGTGCATCGTCTGAGTTTCATATCTTTAGCTGGGTATGTGTATGAAAAGGGAGTGCATCTACATGTACGTAGATCTACCTGCTTGTGCCTATACTTGTGCTTTTACTTGCAAAGAACTGCTTAGTACTGGAGCTTACCAGGAACACTGTTAACATACTGTTGAAAGATGGCGTTAAACTCAATCAAACTGCACATGTATATAGATCTACGCTGTAATTATTAATGCACTGGTAAATGAGGGTTGAGATTTTAATAGTCCGTAGACCTACATAGATACAGACAGTTGAACGCCATAAAGGTCTTTAAAGAAAGTCAAGTTTTCTCTCCTTCCTGGAGGCAAATGTTGTCAAATGTTCGTGCCTATAGCTATGTAGCATGGCTAGGCCAAAGAGACGCTCAGTTGTCATAGTAGATCGTAAATAGTTCTTAACTCTATGCATGACACTGAACGACCTCTCGGCAGTAGCCGTAGATACAGGCATGGTAATTAGTACAACCAGACATGTATATATATCTGGGTACAAGGCCCTGTTTGTGTTGTCTATGGCGCTCTTCAGATCAGCAGCCACCGTGTCCTCCAACGTGAAACTTCACGACGAAAGCTCTCACGGTCGCCTGTGAGGTCTGTGCTGTAGGCGTCGAACACGCTGCCCTCCTGTTGTGGCGTAAAGGCCTGAATCCTGCTCGGGAGTAGGTACTGGGCCAGGAAGTGGTCATTGGCCGATAACAGGCGCTCCTCAATCGCGTTTACCAGGTGGTCTAGGAAGGGGTAGTATAGGGCCCGTTTCCAATACGATGACGTCAGAGTTTTACTCTAGTCTATATACATTACCACAGGTAGTCTACTAGTCTGTATAATAGAAACTCATTTCGCTCGCTCGTACGCGCGGTTTTCCATTTTTTTTAAAGATTTATTTTTGTTTTGAAAATGATGTGGACGCCACTGCGTACTTGTGTATAGGCAGTTACGCACCTGTACAAAATCATAATTATAGTTTAGTGACAATTCTTGTGCACAACAATGACACAAATCCTATATACTATACATAATTATACAAGTGTGTTCATTTGTTTTGTTCTGTACATTGTCTATATATAGAAATGAATGCAATAACATATTATTAAACTAAATCATAGTTTTGGAATAGAGTTTACCTTCATCAGTTGTTCATTTCAAATGCAGTAGGCCTACTCTGGGTAAGTAGGATGGTTTCCCTAATACTATGGCTTGAATCAGTACAAGCTGTGAACCAGTGGTAGACAAGAGCGTTGGTTGAAAGGTCCTGTGTTCGATACTCAGACAGGCTACTCATGTGTACTTTAGAGTTTGACATAAATGGAACATACATACACTAGCTGGGACATCAAAACTCATCTTTTCAACTATTATTTTTACATATACAGTGAAACCTGTGTGTAAGCAGCCATCCGAGGCAATCACAGAAAGTGACTGCTTAGCACAGGTGGCTGCTTAATAGATGACAAATGTATAATACAACAGTTTGGGAATCTGGAAACTGGCTGTTTAATACAGGTTGGCCGCTTAATAAAGGTGACCACTAACACAGGTTTGACTGTAAATTGATGTTTGAAAATATATTTCTAATAATAAAATTTAGACAGCCTTGTTTAATGTCCAAGTGTCAGTGAGCCATTGCTATGAGGCCCTGTATTACTCGCATACAGCAACTGAACAGCACTGTTACAATAGTGTAAGCTTATAGGTTGGTCACTTCAATGGCGATGAGGATATCTGCTTTTAAGCAACCACAAGATGTTGTTTTTTTTATCTCCATCAGTAATTATTTCAATTGACAAATATTCTATATTACCTTTATCACTGCCCCCTCCCCTCCCCTCCCTCAAGAACACAGAACCACTACTATAACATCAAAGTCATTACATAAAACATAGTGGTTAGAGTTAGGGTCTTAACATTTAATTTCATCTCTCTTTCATGGCCGTTGCTTACATATTTATATAGTGGAAATCGTGGTAGCGCATTCGCTTCAGGTGCGAAAGGCCCAGTGTTTGCACCCAGCTGTAGCCACGCTTGAGCTCTTAGGCAAGACTGTTAATTCCACCTCTCTCGTTATGGGTGGGATTACATAGGGATTGAGTGTGTCCCAAAATGATAAATAAGGGCCTGCCGGACATAATAATACTTGATAGTTTGGCAGTATAACGTAGAAATAGAACATAGAAATATTTGTCAAAGTCTCCAAATGATAAATTCATGACCATGCATGATTAGTTTGCAGACGATACGAACTACCTTGTTTTTATTAATGTCTAGGGACAATTTCAGTGGTTCTCTTGCCAGTGCATCATTTTACATGTATACATCAGGGCTCAACATAGAGGGTGAAACAGTCGCCATAATGAGCCTGACTTTGCCCCCTGGGGGCCCCACTTCTGTTTAAAGCTAGCCCATTTAAAGCATTCCTTCTAATTCAAATGTTGTATTTAATGGTCATACTGTGCATTTTAACCATTATTTGTTGACATTTATTAATCCTTTCCTTCATGGAGGTTTAGGTTAATATACTATTATATCTCCATACAAACGACAGCCATTTAACCCTTTCCTTCATAGAGATTTAGGTTAATATACTATTATATCTCCATACAAACGACAGCCATTTAACCCTTTCCTTCATAGAGATTTAGGTTAATATACTATTATATCTCCATACAAACGACAGCCATTTAACCCTTTCCTTCATAGAGATTTAGGTTAATATACTATTATATCTCCATACAAACGACAGCCATTTAACCCTTTCCTTCATAGAGATTTAGGTTAATATACTATTATATCTCCATACAAACGACAGCCATTTAACCCTTTCCTTCATAGAGATTTAGGTTAATATACTATTATATCTCCATACAAACGACAGCCATTTAACCCTTTCCTTCATAGAGATTTAGGTTAATATACTATTATATCTCCATACAAACGACAGCCATTTAACCCTTTCCTTCATAGAGATTTAGGTTAATATACTATTATATCTCCATACAAACGACAGCCATTTAACCCTTTCCTTCATAGAGATTTAGGTTAATATACTATTATATCTCCATACAAACGACAGCCATTTAACCCTTTCCTTCATAGAGATTTAGGTTAATATACTATTATATCTCCATACAAACGACAGCCATTTAACCCTTTCCTTCATAGAGATTTAGGTTAATATACTATTATATCTCCATACAAACGACAGCCATTTAACCCTTTCCTTCATAGAGATTTAGGTTAATATACTATTATATCTCCATACAAACGACAGCCATTTAACCCTTTCCTTCATAGAGATTTAGGTTAATATACTATTATATCTCCATACAAACGACAGCCATTTAACCCTTTCCTTCATAGAGATTTAGGTTAATATACTATTATATCTCCATACAAACGACAGCCATTTAACCCTTTCCTTCATGGAGATTTAGGTTAATATACTATTATATCTCCATACAAACGACAGCCATTTAACCCTTTCCTTCATAGAGATTTAGGTTAATATACTATTATATCTCCATACAAACGACAGCCATTTAACCCTTTCCTTCATAGAGATTTAGGTTAATATACTATTATATCTCCATACAAACGACAGCCATTTAACCCTTTCCTTCATAGAGATTTAGGTTAATATACTATTATATCTCCATACAAACGACAGCCATTTAACCCTTTCCTTCATAGAGATTTAGGTTAATATACTATTATATCTCCATACAAACGACAGCCATTTAGCTATCATGCAGTGGATAAGTAGTCGCCATATCTATCCCACCTCCATAGATATTACTGGGACTTCATAGAGATTTAGGTTAATATACTATTATATCTCCATACAAACGACAGCCATTTAGCTATCATGCAGTGGATAAGTAGTCGCCATATCTATCCTACCTCCATAGATATTACTGGAACTACATGAGATTCTGGCCTTTATTATGAACATTGGTTTGGCTACTACATTGTCAATGTATGTCGTATTGGTAATGGCGTCAAGAGGTGCTTCTATGAAGGAAAGGGTTAACACCATTTACGGATTCGATCACGCACTTTCTCACTTATCCCAACAATGCTTGTCTATATGAGCCCTTGTACATGCAGAATAAAGTCGTGCTTGTATGTTTCAGATAGATAGTGAAGATGATTTATTATTTGTTTGTTGTAAACAATCGAGGTGAACTGCGATTGACGAGGTTTTACAAACATTTGTTACTGGATGATAGGCAGCAGCTACAGACAGATGTGATCAAACTCTGCCTCACTCGAGCACAACACCAGGTATTATAGCAATTTGATTATCTACACCCGACAACATTTCTAAGCATTCACCAGGTGTTTTATAATATTTGTACCCAACTTATAATTCGTACCATATAAATATTTTCGTCCGTGGTCGAGTGGTTATGGTCGCTGACTTGTATACCACTGTAACCTATCATCACTGATGGTCACGGGTTCGAGCCTCGCTCAGACCGTGTCTCATTTATATGAAAAAGTTGGCAGTTTCTTACGGAGGTTGGTGCACCCAAGTACTGGTTAACCGCTGGAGCCTGTCCAGGAAAGGTGTTGTTAGGTAAACTGCCCGCCGGCAAAATAGCCCGAAATGGTGCTGATGCAGGCGTAAAACCCGAAATATAAAAAATATAACATAAATATTTTCATATTGTCATTTGTTTCATTTGATACAAGATGATTATACAGCAATTCATTGCATAAAGATCTCTAATAAAATGTATCATATAAGATCAATTGAATATTGATAGTATATGGTTATTAGTTTCCTCCAAATACTGTAAAGCACCAGGTGAGTGATAAAAAGAAAGTTGTCGGGTGTATATATGGTTGTTGTCGTGTGCATATAAAAAATATAGCAGTTGTCGAGTGTATATAGGGTAGTTGTCGTGTGCATGTATAGCAGTTGTCGAGTGTATATATGGCAGTTGTCGAGTGTATATATGGCAGTTGTCGAATGTATATATGGCAGTTGTCGAGTGTATATATGGCAGTTGTCGAGTGTATATATGGCAGTTGTCGAGTGTATATATGGCAGTTGTGTGCATATAGGGCAGTTGTCGAGTGTATATAGGGCAGTTGTCGAGTGTATATAGGGCAGTTGTCGAGTGTATATATGGCAGTTGTCGAGTGTATATATGGCAGTTGTTGAGTGTATATATGGCAGTTGTCGAATGTATATATGGCAGTAGTCGTGTGCATAAATAGCAGTTGTCGAGTGTATATATGGCAGTTGTCGAGTGTATATATGGCAGTTGTGTGCATATAGGGCAGTTGTCGAGTGTATATAGGGCAGTTGTCGAGTGTATATAGGGCAGTTGTCGAGTGTATATATGGCAGTTGTCGAGTGTATATAGGGCAGTTGTTGTGTGTATATAGGGCAGTTGTCGAGTGTATATATGGCAGTTGCCGAGTGTATATATGGCAGTTGTCGAGTGTATATATGGCAGTTGTCGAGTGTATATATGGCAGTTGTCGAGTGTATATATGGCAGTTGTCGAGTGTATATATGGCAGTTGTCGAGTGTATATATGGCAGTTGTCGAATGTATATATGGCAGTAGTCGAGTGTATATATGGCAGTTGTCGAGTGTATATATGGCAGTTAGTACACTTTTCTATGGGAGACATCTTTATTTTATGCTTTCCATGTTTTTGTTACAACATAATTAATATATACATATCTATATCGGCATTTTCTCCTCATGTGACTTGAAGGTTATGGCACTTTCACGTATCACTCTCGTTGGCGCGGATGAAAGCGTAAATGTGGTGATTCGTGTGGGAGGAAACCGGAGTACCCGGAGAAAACCCACCTGTCCGATCTGGCGACCACCGTACCATCTCACATACTTCTTGGTCCGAGGATCAAACACGGTTTGCATTGGTGAGAAGCGAGCGCACTAACCACTGCGCTAATCAGACAGCCCTGATTCACTAGGGGGAGACGATAAATTAACATAACCAAATAATAAATGTTTTGTTATTTCAGAGCAATATCCTGGATTATGAAGATTATACAGTGGTGTTTCAGAAGTTCAGTAATATTGTATTTATAGCCGGAATCTCACACGATGAGGTACTCTCCACTACATTTTGCTTAACCCTGTACAGAATTAATTTAAATAATCATCGCACATTTGAATATGCATGTTGCATTTATTGAGATATCTCTGTCTCTATAACTTGATCGATATTGTTCTGGGGTTTCTGGGAGAGGCAGTCAAGCAGCTTATTAGGGCAGCTGTTAACAAAAAAATTCAATTCTTATTATTCATTTTTAGTATTCTCTTAAGCGTATCCCGTCATTTCCTTATTCAATCCAAACAATACTTTTCTTGAAAGACTTACCTCTATTAGTACTACGTACATCGGAACAAATTGATAGCAAATTTGACCTTTTGGATCTATGTTGTTTGCACATCCAAGGAATTTATTCGGCGCTGAAAGAGTTAAAACTGCAAATTAATGTTGTGTATAGGATTTTAGCTGACATATGACGAGGTTGTATATGGCATTGATATCGATGCATTCAGACTGTATCGGATCCGAGTCCATGCTTTGTCAGAAGAGTTTGGTTCTTATTTGGGTATTTCTATACATTTTTGTAAAATAAGTGAATTAATTTAATTTTTATGCACAATAGTCAGCATGTATGTATGAACAATATTTGGAAGTAACATGTTCTTGTGAGCGAAGTTATTGATGGCATATGTTACATCTTCTATGTTCATTGTTGCTGTACATTTGTATTTAGTCTTAGCAACCGTTCCCTAGCGACACTCATATATATTATCTACCATTGATGATACTGTCAACAAGGATAATTTCTAACAGGCTTCCAGCTGTCCGATTAGTGTAGTAGTTAACACGCTCGCTTCTCACCAATGCAACCCAGGTTCGATCCTCGGACCAGGAAGTATGTGAGATGGTACGGTGGTCGCCAGATCGGACAGGTGGGTTTTCTCCGGGTACTCCGGTTTCCTCCCACACAAATGACCACACATCCGCGCCAATGACAGTGATTAATATAAGTTGTTAAAACTTGCTTCGCAATCGTTGTAAAATAAATAAAGTTTAAACTTGAGCCACATCCATTAATTATTCATGTTTTCATTACTCATGTTATAGAATGAGCTTGCTGTTCTGGAACTCTTCCGGCATATTTGTGAGACACTGAACAACTACCTAGGCAGCTTGGTAAGAACTATATGTGGATCATATTCATATGTACATACATGTAGGATTGAGGAGAAACCAACGTGTTTCTATGGTTACCTCTCTTTACATGTATACATGTAGGATTGAGGAGAAACCAACTTGTTTCTATGGTTACCCCTCTTTACATGTATGCATGTAGGATTGAGGAGAAACCAATTTGTTTCTATGGTTACCTCTCTTTACATGTATGCATGTAGGATTGAGGAGAAACCAACTTGTTTCTATGGTTACCTCTCTTTACATGTATGCATGTAGGATTGAGGAGAAACCAACTTGTTTCTATGGTTACCCCTCTTTACATGTATGCATGTAGGATTGAGGAGAAACCAACTTGTTTCTATGGTTACCTCTCTTTACATGTATGCATGTAGGATTGAGGAGAAACCAACTTGTTTCTATGGTTACCCCTCTTTACATGTATGCATGTAGGATTGAGGAGAAACCAACTTGTTTCTATGGTTACCCCTCTTTACATGTATGCATGTAGGATTGAGGAGAAACCAACTTGTTTCTATGGTTACCTCTCTTTACATGTATGCATGTAGGATTGAGGAGAAACCAACTTGTTTCTATGGTTACCCCTCTTTACATGTATGCATGTAGGATTGAGGAGAAACCAACTTGTTTCTATGGTTACCTCTCTTTACATGTATGCATGTAGGATTGAGGAGAAACCAACTTGTTTCTATGGTTACCTCTCTTTACATGTATACATGTAGGATTGAGGAGAAACCAACTTGTTTCTATGGTTACCTTTCTTTACATGTATGCATGTAGGATTGAGGAGAAACCAACTTGTTTCTATGGTTACCTCTCTTTACATGTATACATGTAGGATTGAGGAGAAACCAACTTGTTTCTATGGTTACCCCTCTTTACATGTATGCATGTAGGATTGAGGAGAAACCAACTTGTTTCTATGGTTACCTCGCTTTACATGTATCCATGTAGGATTGAGGAGAAACCAACTTGTTTCTATGGTTACCTCTCTTTACATGTATGCATGTAGGATTGAGGAGAAACCAACTTGTTTCTATGGTTACCCCTCTTTACATGTATACATGTAGGATTGAGGAGAAACCAACTTGTTTCTATGGTTACCCCTCTTTACATGTATGCATGTAGGATTGAGGAGAAACTAACTTGTTTCTATGGTTACCTCTCTTTACATGTATACATGTAGGATTGAGGAGAAACCAACTTGTTTCTATGGTTACCTCTCTTTACATGTATACATGTAGGATTGAGGAGAAACCAACTTGTTTCTATGGTTACCTCTCTTTACATGTATGTGTAGGATTGAGGAGAAACCAACTTGTTTCTATGGTTACCTCTCTTTACATGTATACATGTAGGATTGAGGAGAAACCAACTTGTTTCTATGGTTACCTCTCTTTACATGTATACATGTAGGATTGAGGAGAAACCAACTTGTTTCTATGGTTACCTCTCTTTACATGTATACATGTAGGATTGAGGAGAAACCAACTTGTTTCTATGGTTACCTCTCTTTACATGTATACATGTAGGATTGAGGAGAAACCAACTTGTTTCTATGGTTACCTCTCTTTACATGTATACATGTAGGATTGAGGAGAAACCAACTTGTTTCTATGGTTACCTCTCTTTACATGTATACATGTAGGATTGAGGAGAAACCAACTTGTTTCTATGGTTACCTCTCTTTACATGTATGCATGTAGGATTGAGGAGAAACCAACTTGTTTCTATGGTTACCTCTCTTTACATTAATGTGAAAGTCTTGATCACATATCTAATGATTATTGTACTTCATATGTAAACAAGATGAGAATCCAGACTGGTCAGTTATGTTGCTACGCCATTATGGTTTCTTGGTGCTATATCTGGGTATACACATGGTTTCTTGGTGCTATATCTGGGTATACACATGGTTTCTTGGTGCTATATATCTGGGTATACACATGGTTTCTGTGTGCTATATATCTGGGTATACACATGGTTTCTGTGTGCTATATATCTGGGTATACACATGGTTTCTGTGTGCTATATATCTGGGTATACACATGGTTTCTGTGTGCTATATATCTGGGTATACACATGGTTTCTGTGTGCTATATATCTGGGTATACACATGGTTTCTGTGTGCTATATATCTGGGTATACACATGGTTTCTGTGTGCTATATATCTGGGTATACACATGGTTTCTGTGTGCTATATATCTGGGTATACACATGGTTTCTGTGTGCTATATATCTGGGTATACACATGGTTTCTGTGTGCTATATCTGGGTATACACATGGTTTCTGTGTGCTAATATCGGGTATACACGGTTTCTGTGTGCTATATATCTGGGTATACACATGGTTTCTTGGTGCTATATATCTGGGTATACACATGGTTTCTGTGTGCTATATATCTGGGTATACACATGGTTTCTGTGTGCTATATATCTGGGTATACACATGGTTTCTGTGTGCTATATATCTGGGTATACACATGGTTTCTGTGTGCTATATATGGGTATACACATGGTTTCTGTGTGCTATATATCTGGGTATACACATGGTTTCTGTGTGCTATATATCTGGGTATACACATGGTTTCTGTGTGCTATATATCTGGGTATACACATGGTTTCTTGGTGCTATATATGGGTATACACATGGTTTCTGTGTGCTATATATCTGGGTATACACATGGTTTCTTGGTGCTATATATCTGGGTATACACATGGTTTCTGTGTGCTATATATCTGGGTATACACATGGTTTCTGTGTGCTATATATCTGGGTATACACATGGTTTCTGTGTGCTATATATCTGGGTATACACATGGTTTCTTGGTGCTATATATCTGGGTATACACATGGTTTCTGTGTGCTATATATCTGGGTATACACATGGTTTCTTGGTGCTATATCTGGGTATACACATGGTTTCTTGGTGCTATATCTGGGTATACACATGGTTTCTTGGTGCTATATCTGGGTATACACATGGTTTCTGTGTGCTATATCTGGGTATACACATGGTTTCTGTGTGCTATATCTGGGTATACACATGGTTTCTGTGTGCTATATATCTGGGTATACACATGGTTTCTGTGTGCTATATATCTGGGTATACACATGGTTTCTGTGTGCTATATATCTGGGTATACACATGGTTTCTGTGTGCTATATATCTGGGTATACACATGGTTTCTGTGTGCTATATATCTGGGTATACACATGGTTTCTTGGTGCTATATATGGGTATACACATGGTTTCTGTGTGCTATATATCTGGGTATACACATGGTTTCTGTGTGCTATATATCTGGGTATACACATGGTTTCTGTGTGCTATATATCTGGGTATACACATGGTTTCTGTGTGCTATATATCTGGGTATACACATGGTTTCTGTGTGCTATATATCTGGGTATACACATGGTTTCTGTGTGCTATATATCTGGGTATACACATGGTTTCTGTGTGCTATATATCTGGGTATACACATGGTTCTGTGTGCTATATCTGGGTATACACATGGTTTCTTGTGCTATATATCTGGGTATACACATGGTTTCTGTGTGCTATATATCTGGGTATACACATGGTTTCTTGGTGCTATATATGGGTATACACATGGTTTCTGTGTGCTATATATCTGGGTATACACATGGTTTCTTGGTGCTATATATCTGGGTATACACATGGTTTCTGTGTGCTATATATCTGGGTATACACATGGTTTCTGTGTGCTATATATCTGGGTATACACATGGTTTCTGTGTGCTATATATCTGGGTATACACATGGTTTCTGGTGCTATATATGGGTATACACATGGTTTCTGTGTGCTATATATCTGGGTATACACATGGTTTCTTTGTGCTATATCTGGGTATACACATGGTTTCTTGGTGCTATATCTGGGTATACACATGGTTTCTTGGTGCTATATCTGGGTATGCACATGGTTTCTGTTTGCTATATCTGGGTATACACATGGTTTCTGTGTACTATATCTGGGTATACACATGGTTTCTGTGTGCTATATCTGGGTATACACATGGTTTCTGTGTGCTATATCTGGGTATACACATGGTTTCTGTGTGCTATATCTGGGTATACACATGGTTTCTGTGTGCTATATCTGGGTATACACATGGTTCTTGGTGCTAAATCTGGGTATACACATGGTTTCTTGGTGCTATATCTGGGTATACACATGGTTTCTGTGTGCTATATCTGGGTTTACACAT
>CM026404.1:1410478-1475987 GCA_014843695.1 Archivesica marissinica
GGTATATCCACATACACTGAAGAGAGAGATATTGTCAGGTATATCCACATACAATGAAGAGAGAGATTGACAGGTATATCCACATACACTGACGAGAGAGAGAGAGAGATTGTCAGGTATATCCACATACACTGACGAGAGAGAGATTGTCAGGTATATCCACATACAGTGAAGAGAAAGAGATTGACAGGTATATCCACATACACTGAAGAGAGAGATTGACAGGTATATCCACATACACTGAAGAGAGAGACTGACAGGTATATCCACATACACTGAAGAGAGAGATTGACAGGTATATCCACATACACTGAAGAGAGAGACTGACAGGTATATCCACATACAATGAAGAGAGAGATTGACAGGTATATCCACATACACTGACGAGAGAGAGAGAGATTGTCAGGTATATCCACATACACTGACGAGAGAGAGATTGTCATGTATATCCACATACACTGACGGAGAGAGATTGTCAGGTATATCCACATACACTGAAGAGAGAGAGAGAGAGAGAGAGAGAGAGAGAGAGAGAGAGACAGAGAAGAGAGAGAAGAGAGGAGATTGACAGGTATATCCGCATACACTAAAGAGAGAGAGAGAGAGAGAGAGAGAGAGAGAGAGATTGACAGGTATATCCACATACACTGAAGAGAGAGAGATTGACAGGTATATCCACATACAATGAAGAGAGAGATTGTCAGGTATATCCACATACACTGAAGTGGGAGATTGACAGGTATATCCACATACAGTGAAGAGAAAGAGATTGACAGGTATATACACATACACTGAAGAGAGAGATTGACCGGTATATCCACATACACTGAAGAGAGAGATATTGTCAGGTATATCCACATACAATGAAGAGAGAGATTGACAGGTATATCCACATACACTGACAGAGAGAGAGATTGTCAGGTATATCCACATACACTGAAGAGAGAGAGATTGACAGGTATATCCACATACACTGACGAGAGAGAGATTGTCAGGTATATCCACATACACTGAAGAGAGAGAGATTGACAGGTATATCCACATACACTGAAGAAGAGAGAGAGAGAGAGAGACAGAAGAGAGAGAGAGATATTGACAGGTATATCCACATACACTGAAGAGAGAGAGAGAGAGAGAGATTGACAGGTATATCCACATACACTGAAGAGAGAGAGATTGACAGGTATATCCACATACAATGAAGAGAGAGATTGTCAGGTATATCCACATACAATGAAGAGAGAGATTGACAGGTATATCCACATACAATGAAGAGAGAGATATTGTCAGGTATATCCACATACAATGAAGAGAGAGAGATTGTCAGGTATATCCACATACAATAAAGAGAGAGATATTGTCAGGTATATCCACATACACTGAAGAGAGAGAGATTGTCAGGTATATCCACATACACTGAAGAGAGAGAGATTGACAGGTATATCCACATACACTGACGAGAGAGAGATTGTCAGGTATATCCACATACACTGAAGAGAGAGAGATTGACAGGTATATCCACATACACTGAAGAGAGAGAGATTGTCAGGTATATCCACATACACTGACGAGAGAGAGATTGTCAGGTATATCCACATACACTGAAGAGAGAGAGATTGACAGGTATATCCACATACACTGAATGTATTGTACTGAATATAATTCATGTCTTACAGGCAGCAGTTTCAAGTTCATTTTGTATTGAAGAAAGCGAGTTGAAGTTGGCAACAGTGAAAACATGCTGGGAATCGGAAGCAATATCTCGTAGTTCTGTCTGCGTCACCGAGGATCCTATACCTATAGATATTACCTGAAATATACCATACAGACATAAATATTACCTGAAACATACCATACAGACATAGATATTACCTGAAACATACAATACAGACATATATATTACCTGAAACATACAATACAGACATAAATATTACCTGAAACATACCATACAGACATAGATATTACCTGAAACATACAATACAGACATAGATATTACCTGAAACATACAATACAGACATAGATATTACCTGAAACATACCATACATACATAGATATTACCTGAAACATACAATACAGACATAGATATTACCTGAAACATACAATACAGACATAGATATTACCTGAAACATACAATACAGACATAGATATTACCTGAAACATACAATACATACATATATATTACCTAAGCATACAATACAGACATAGATATTACCTGAAACATACAATACAGACATAGATATTACCTGAAACATACAATACATACATAGATATTACCTAAACATACAATACAGACATAGATATTACCTGAAACATACAATACAGACATAGATATTACCTGAAACATACAATACAGACATAGATATTACCTGAAACATACAATACAGACATAGATATTACCTGAAACATACAATACAGACATAGATATTACCTGAAACATACAATACAGACATAGATATTACCTGAAACATACAATACAGACATAGATATTACCTGAAACATACAATACAGACATAGATATTACCTGAAACATACAATACAGACATAGATATTACCTGAAACATACAATACAGACATAGATATTACCTGAAACATACAATACAGACATAGATATTACCTGAAACATACCATACAGACATAGATATTACCTGAAACATACAATACATACATAGATATTACCTGAAACATACCATACAGACATAGATATTACCTGAAATATACCATACAGACATAGATATTACTGAAACATACCATACAGACATAGATATTACCTGAAACATACCATACAGACATAGATATTACCTGAAACATACCATACAGACATAGATATTACCTGAAACATACCATACAGACATAGATATTACTGAAACGTACCATACAGACATAGATATTACTGAAACATACCATACAGACATAGATATTACCTGAAACATACAATACAGACATAGATATTACCTGAAATATACAATACAGACATAGATATTACCTGATGTCGGTACCACAGAGTACGTGACCGACATGTCACCTGTCGGTACCACAGAGCACATGACCAACCTGCCACATGTCGGTACCACAGAGTACGTGACCGACATGCCACTTGTCGGTACCACATAGCACATGACCAACCTGCCACCTGTCGGTACCACAGAGTATATGACCGACCTGCCACTTGTCGGTACCACAGATCGAGTACGTGACCGACCTGCCACCTGTCGGTACCACAGAGCACATGACCGACCTGCCACCTGTCGGTACCACGGAGTACATGACCGACCTGTCACTTGTCGGTACCACAGAGCACATGACCAACATGCCTCCTGTCGGTACCACATAGTACATGACCGACCTGCCACATGTCGGTACCACGGAGTACATGACCGACCTGCAACCTGTCGGTACCACAGAGTACATGACCGACATGCCTCCTGTAGGTACCACAGAGTACATGACCGACCTGCCACCTGTCGGTACCACAGAGTACATGACCGACCTGCCACCTGTCGGTACCACAGAGTACATGACCGACCTGCCACCTGTCGGTACCACAGAGTACATGACCGACCTGCCACCTGTCGGTACCACAGAGTACATGACCGACATGCCACCAGTAGGTACCACATAGTACATGACCGACCTGCCACTTGTCGGTACCACAGATCGAGTACGTGACCGACCTGCCACCTGTCGGTACCACGGAGTACATGGCCGACCTGTCACCTGTCGGTACCACAGAGTATATGACCGACCTGCCACTTGTCGGTACCACAGATCGAGTACGTGACCGACCTGCCACCTGTCGGTACCACGGAGTACATGGCCGACCTGTCACCTGTCGGTACCACAGAGCACATGACCAACATGCCTCCTGTCGGTACCACAGAGTACATGACCGACCTGCCACATGTCGGTACCACGGAGTACATGACCGACCTGCCACCTGTCGGTACCACAGAGTACATGACCGACATGCCTCCTGTAGGTACCACAGAGTACATGACCGACCTGCCACATGTCGGTACCACAGAGTACATGACCGACCTGCCACCTGTCGGTACCACAGAGTACATGACCGACCTGCCACATGTCGGTACCACATAGTACATGACCGACCTGCCACCTGTCGGTACCACAGAGTACATGACCGACATGCCTCCAGTAGGTAATACATAGTGCATGACCGACCTGCCACTTGTTGGTACCACAGATCGAGTACGTGACCGACCTGCCACCTGTCGGTACCACGGAGTACATGGCCGACCTGTCACCTGTCGGTACCACGGAGTACATGGCCGACCTGTCACCTGTCGGTACCACAGATCGAGTACGTGACCGACCTGCCACCTGTCGGTACCACAGAGTATATGACCGACCTGCCACCTGTCGGTACTACAGAGTATATGACCGATCTGCCACCTGTCGGTACTACAGAGTATATGACCGACATGCCGCCTGTCGGTACCACAGAGTACATGACCGACCTGCCACCTGTCGGTACCACAGAGTATATAACCGACCTGCCACTTGTCGGTATCACAGAGTACATGACCGACCTGCCACTTGTCGGTACCACAGAGTACGTGACCGACCTGCCACCTGTCGGTACCACCGATCGAGTACGTGACCGACCTGCCATCTGTCGGTACCACAGATCGAGTACGTATGAACAACACTCTCACAAACAGCTAGTATACCTTCACACCAGTATGGTGTAGATTCGTCGCTTC
This sequence comes from Archivesica marissinica, assembly GCA_014843695.1. Lineage (NCBI taxonomy): Eukaryota > Metazoa > Mollusca > Bivalvia > Venerida > Vesicomyidae > Archivesica > Archivesica marissinica. The sequence goes on from CM026404.1 coordinate 1,415,200, forward strand.
CGCCTTAGTAGAGATGTGCGAGTTGGATTTCCCGTCGGTAAGGACGACCACAAGTCTGATAACAGAACTACCTCGTCCACCATTCTGAGGTTTGAAGCTGCAAGTATTAAAACACAATGCGATCAATGGCAGAATTACTCCCAGATCACCATTCCAAGACTACAAGCTGCATGCACACAATGGTTCAGTGGAATAATATCACAATAGTTTAGTGCTAAGTCTTCAACTTTGTTTTCTATCGGAAATATTCGTCGTTTTAATTAAACAAAACATATGGTGCAGTGGATTTACTAAATCGTTATCAGTTAATTTGAAACAATAATAAACTAGGTTTGACCAACTTCCAATATCATAGCCCATTATAAATATGTGTATGAATCATACTGGACTACATAACTACATTTTGTAGTTTAAATAAGAGCTTAAATGTGCATATCTTACATACGGACGTTTTGCTTTCACCCAATGCATATCCAATGTTGTATTACTAAATTAAAAGTAAATTTGCATGTGCCTATGTTCACAGGCTCTGATATATTTTACCTTTTTACATTATTTGCATGGGATTATGTTTTGAGGTTGGTGCACCCAAGTACTGGTTAACCGCTGGAGCCTGCCCAGGAAAGGTGTTGGAGGTTGGTGCACCCAAGTACTGGTTAACCGCTGGAGCCTGCCCAGGAAAGGTGTTGGAGGTTGGTGCACCCAAGTACTGGTTAACCGCTGGAGCCTGCCCAGGAAAGGTGTTGGAGGTTGGTGCACCCAAGTACTGGTTAACCGCTGGAGCCTGCCCAGGAAAGGTGTTGGAGGTTGGTGCACCCAAGTACTGGTTAACCGCTGGAGCCTGCCCAGGAAAGGTGTTGGAGGTTGGTGCACCCAAGTACTGGTTAACCGCTGGAGCCTGCCCAGGAAAGGTGTTGGAGGTTGGTGCACCCAAGTACTGGTTAACCGCTGGAGCCTGCCCAGGAAAGGTGTTGGAGGTTGGTGCACCCAAGTACTGGTTAACCGCTGGAGCCTGCCCAGGAAAGGTGTTGGAGGTTGGTGCACCCAAGTACTGGTTAACCGCTGGAGCCTGCCCAGGAAAGGTGTTGGAGGTTGGTGCACCCAAGTACTGGTTAACCGCTGGAGCCTGCCCAGGAAAGGTGTTGGAGGTTGGTGCACCCAAGTACTGGTTAACCGCTGGAGCCTGCCCAGGAAAGGTGTTGGAGGTTGGTGCACCCAAGTACTGGTTAACCGCTGGAGCCTGCCCAGGAAAGGTGTTGGAGGTTGGTGCACCCAAGTACTGGTTAACCGCTGGAGCCTGCCCAGGAAAGGTGTTGGAGGTTGGTGCACCCAAGTACTGGTTAACCGCTGGAGCCTGCCCAGGAAAGGTGTTGGAGGTTGGTGCACCCAAGTACTGGTTAACCGCTGGAGCCTGCCCAGGAAAGGTGTTGGAGGTTGGTGCACCCAAGTACTGGTTAACCGCTGGAGCCTGCCCAGGAAAGGTGTTGGAGGTTGGTGCACCCAAGTACTGGTTAACCGCTGGAGCCTGCCCAGGAAAGGTGTTGGAGGTTGGTGCACCCAAGTACTGGTTAACCGCTGGAGCCTGCCCAGGAAAGGTGTTGTTAGGTAAACTGCCCACCGGCGATATAGCCCAAAAATGGTGCTGATGCAGGCGTAAAACCCGAAATATAACTTAATTATGTTTTTATTCGTATAATTCTGTTTACCTATTTGTCCGAATAAACTTCAAAGCTTCTGCGGTATTGGTGGAGCCTCCGCGATATGCCGCGTGGTCGATAGCATCTAGTACATCTGTCTTGTTGGTGTACGTATTCAGAAAGAATTCGTTGTATGAGTGAGTCCCAAATGTGACCAGACTGATCTGAATATTGTTTGGTCCCAGATGAAACCTAAAAGTAATTATAAACCGGTAAGTATTTGTCTCTCTTGAGGTTTCCCGGTAAGTATTTGTCTCCCTTGAGGTTTCCAGGTAAGTATTTATCTCCCTTGAGGTTTCCCGGTAAGTATTTATCTCCCTTGAGGTTTCCCGGTAAGTATTTATCTCCCTTGAGGTTTCCCGGTAAGTATTTATCTCCCTTGAGGTTTCCCGGTAAGTATTTATCTCCCTTGAGGTTTCCCGGTAAGTATTTATCTCTCCTGAGGTTTCCAGGTAAGTATTTATCTCCCTTGAGGTTTCCCGGTAAGTATTTATCTCTCTTGAGGTTTCCCGGTAAGTATTTATCTCCCTTGAGGTTTCCCGGTAAGTATTTATCTCTCTTGAGGTTTCCCGGTAAGTATTTATCTCTCTTGAGGGTTCCCGGTGTCATATAGAATATTGACCCGCCAAAATAATGACCCGCGGGTCATTATTCTATAGGAAAAAGTGACCCGCGGGTCCATATTCTATTATAGAATAATGACCCCCCTTATAGAATAATGACCCCCCATCCCCAAAGCCTACAAAAACAATGTTATCAATAAAATTATATTGAATTTATGTATAAAAAAAGACATACACTCAACTTAATTGGTATTTGAAACCATGCAGCTCAAAATAAATACCATAAAATAGCACAGTACTAACCATTCTTATCATATTCATGCATGTTCTCTTAAACTTTCCAGAAAATATATAATATGCTGTTAACCATTATAATTCTGACTGGTGTGGCTAACTAATTTTTCCACAGGTGTGAAAATCGCCATAATAAAGCAATACAACCTTATTGTTGGAGCACTGCAATCAACTGTGACACTTCCTGTGTTACATGTTTTATATCATTCATAATACATAATATTTTATTATTGTATGAGTAAGGACAGATAACATTATGTTTTATAACGTGTGCCTCCCAGTGCAAGAAATTTGTCCATGCCATAGAATAATGACCACCTGTATGTATGTAAACTATATGAGAGAGGGTCACTTTTCCATGCCATAGAATAATGACCCCATGTATATTAACTATATGAGTGAAGGGGGTCACTTTTCCATGCCATATAGAATAATGACCCTCCTGTATATTAACTATATGAGCGAGGTGGGGTCACTTTTCCATGCCGTAGAATAATGACCCTCCTGTATATTAACTATATGAGTAAATGGGGGTCACTTTTCCATGCCATAGAATAATGACCCCCTGTATATTAACTGTATGAATGAAGGGGGGTCACTTTTCCATGCCATAGAATAATGACCCCCCTGTATATTAACTGTATGAGTGAAGGGGGTCACTTTTCCATGCCATAGAATAATGACCCCCCTGTATATTAACTATATGAGTGAAGGGGGTCACTTTTCCATGCCATAGAATAATGACCCCCCTGTATATTAACTATATGAGTGAAGGGGGTCACTTTTCCATGCCATAGAATAATGACCCCCCTGTATATTAACTATATGAATGAAGGGGTCACTTTTCCATGCCATAGAATAATGACCCCCCTGTATATTAACTATATGAGTGAGGTGGGGTCACTTTTCCATGCCATAGAATAATGACCCCCTGTATATTAACTATATGAGTGAAGGGGGGGTCACTTTTCCATGCCATAGAATAATGACCCCCCTGTATATTAACTATATGAGTGAAGGGGGTCACTTTTCCATGCCATAGAATAATGACCCCCCTGTATATTAACTATATGAGTGAAGGGGGTCACTTTTCCATGCCATAGAATAATGACCCCCCTGTATATTAACTATATGAGTGAAGGGGGTCACTTTTCCATGCCATAGAATAATGACCCCCCTGTATATTAACTATATGAGTGAAGGGGGTCACTTTTCCATGCCATAGAATAATGACCCCCCTGTATATTAACTATATGAATGAAGGGGGGTCACTTTTCCATGCCATAGAATAATGACCCCCCTGTATATTAACTATATGAGTGAGGTGGGGTCACTTTTCCATGCCATAGAATAATGACCCCCTGTATATTAACTATATGAGTGAAGGGGGTCACTTTTCCATGCCATAGAATAATGACCCCCTGTATATTAACTATATGAGTGAAGGGGGGTCACTTTTCCATGCCATAGAATAATGACCCCCTGTATATTAACTATATGAGTGAAGGGGGTCACTTTTCCATGCCATAGAATAATGACCCCCTGTATATTAACTATATGAGTGAAGGGGGTCACTTTTCCATGCCATAGAATAATGACCCCCCTGTATATTAACTATATGAGTGAAGGGGGTCACTTTTCCATGCCATAGAATAATGACCCCCCTGTATATTAACTATATGAGTGAAGGGGGGTCACTTTTCCATGCCATAGAATAATGACCCCCCTGTATATTAACTATATGAGTGAAGGGGGGTCACTTTTCCATGCCATAGAATAATGACCCCCCTGTATATTAACTATATGAGTGAAGGAGGTCACTTTTCCATGCCATAGAATAATGACCCCCCTGTATATTAACTATATGAATGAAGGGGGTCACTTTCCATGCCATATAGAATAATGACCCTCCTGTATATTAACTATATGAGTAAAGGGGGTCACTTTTCCATGCCATATAGAATAATGACCCTCCTGTATATTAACTATATGAGTAAAGGGGGTCACTTTTCCATGCCATAGAATAATGACCCCCTGTATATTAACTATATGAATGAAGGGGGTCACTTATCCATGCCATAGAATAATGACCCCCCTGTATGTAAACTGTATGAGTGAGGGGGGGTCACTTTTCCATGCCATAGAATAATGACCCCCCTGTATATTAACTATATGAGTGAGGGGGGGTCACTTTTCCATGCCATATCGATCAGCCAGTAAAGCGGGATGGATGAAGTCGTCCCAATTATTTTGCTCATCATTGGTATATTTTACCAATGTATGGACAAGTGTTTGATTAAACCTTTCCATTAAACCATTTGTTTTGGGGGTGATATGCACTTGTCCTGCGATGGTTGATGCTAATTAGTCTGCAGATTTCGTCATTGAGCATTGCAAAACTATTCTATGATATAGATAGTGACACCCTCCCACTCATATAAGCTACACATATGTTGGTGATTATTCTGTGATATGGATAGTGACACCCTCCCACTCATATAATCTACACATATGTTGGTGATTATCCTATGATATGGGTAGTGACCCCCTCCCACTCATATAATCTATACATAGGGGGGTGATTATCCTATGATATGGATAGTGACCCCCTCCCACTCATATGATCTACACATATGTCGGTGATTATCTTATGATATGGATAGTGACCCCTCCCACTCATATGATCTACACATAGGGGGTGATTATCCTATGATATGGATAGTGACACCCTCCCACTCATATAATCTACACATATGGGGGTGATTATCCTATGATATGGATAGTGACACCCTCCCACTCATATAATCTAAACATATGGGGGTGATTATCATATGATATGGATAGTGAGCCCCTCCCACTCATATAATCTACACATATGTAGGTGATTATTCTGTGATATGGATAGTGACACCCTCCCACTCATATAATCTACACATATGGGTGATTACTATGATATGGATAGTGACACCCTCCCACTCATATAATCTACACATATGGGTGATTATCTTGATATGGATAGTGACACCCTCCCACTCATATAACTACACATATGGGTGATTATTCTGTGATATGGATAGTGACACCCTCCCACTCAATAATCTACACAAGGGTGATTATCCTATGATATGGATAGTGACCCCTCCCACTCATAAATACATAGGGGGTGATTATCCTCTGATATGGATAGTGACCCCTCCCACTCATTAATCTACACATATGTTGGTGATTATCCTTGATATGGATAGTGACCCTCCCACTCATATATCTACACATATGGGTGATTATCCTATTATGGATAGTGACCCCTCCCACTCATATATCTACACATAGGGGGTGATTATCCTCTGATATGGATAGTGAGCCCCTCCCACTCATATATCTACACATATGTAGGTGATTATCCTATGATATGGATAGTGACCCCTCCCACTCATATGATCTACACATAGGGGGTGATTAGCCTATGATATGGATATTGACACCCTCCCACTCATATAATCTACACATATGGGGGTGATTATCATATGATATGGATAGTGAGCCCCTCCCACTCATATAATCTACACATATGTTGGTGATTATCCTATGATATGGATAGTGACCCCTCCCACGTATATGATCTACACATACGTTGGTGATTATCATATGATATGGATAGTGAGCCCCTCCCACTCATATAATCTACACATATGTAGGTGATTATTCTGTGATATGGATAGTGACACCTTCCCACTCATATAATCTACACATATGTTGGTGATTAGTCTGTGATATGGATAGTGACACCCTCCCACTCATATAATCTACACATATGTAGGTGATTATTCTGTGATATGGATAGTGACACCCTCCCACTCATATAAGCTACACATATGTTGGTGATTATTCTGTGATATGGATAGTGACACCCTCCCACTCATATAATCTACACACATGTTGGTGATTATTCTGTGATATGGATAGTGACCCCCTCCCACTCATAAAATATATTCATATGGGGGTGATTATCCTCTGATATGGATAGTGAGCCCCTCCCACTCATATAATCTACACATATGTTGGTGATTATCCTCTGATATGGATAGTGAGCCCCTCCCACTCATATGATCTACACATATGTTGGTGATTATCCTATACTATGGATAGTGACCCCTCCCACTCATATGATCTACACATAGGGGGTGATTATCCTCTGATATGGATAGTGAGCCCCTCCCACTCATATGATCTACACATATGTAGGTGATTATCCTATGATATGGATAGTGACCCCTCCCACTCATATGATCTACACATAGGGGGTGATTAGCCTATGATATGGATATTGACACCCTCCCACTCATATAATCTACACATATGGGGGGTGATTATCATATGATATGGATAGTGAGCCCCTCCCACTCATATAATCTACACATATGTTGGTGATTATCCTATGATATGGATAGTGACCCCTCCCACGTATATGATCTACACATACGTTGGTGATTATCCTATGATATGGATAGTGACCCCTCCCACTCATATAATCTACACATATGGGGGGGGTGATTATCATATGATATGGATAGTGAGCCCCTCCCACTCATATAATCTACACATATGTAGGTGATTATTCTGTGATATGGAAAAGTGACCCTCTGACTCATATAGTTTACACACAGGGGGGTCATTATTCTATGGCATGGAAAAGTGACCCACCATCACTCGTACTGTGTAAACATAGGGGGGTCATTATTCTATGGCATGGAAAAGTGACCCACTCACTCATATAGTTTACATACAGGGGGGCATTATTCTATGGCATGGAAAAGTGATCCCCCCCTCCTCACTCATATAGTTTACATAATTATAGGGGGACATTATTCTATGGCATTGGACGTTTGACCTGCCTTCACTCGGATAATCTACATATAGGGGGGTCATTATTCTATGGCATGGAAAAGTGACCTACCCTCAATCAGATAATCTACATTATAGGGTCACATTCTACATGTATGCATGGAATAGTTTCTTGCACTGAATAGATAGGGAGGCACACGTTATAAAGTATAATGTTGTCTGTCCTTGCTAATACAATATTAAAATATTACTTATTATTTATGATATAAAACATGTAACCAGTGTATTGGGAACACAGGAAGTGTCACTGTTGGTTGCAGTTCCCTAAAAATAAGGTTTTATTGCTTTTCACACCTGTGGCAAAGAAGATAAGGCTTAATATGATCCACAATAGTCAGAATTACAATTGTTAACAACATATTACATAATTGTGCACATTTTCTGGAAAGATTAAGAGAATATGAATAAACATGATAAGGATAGTTTGCTATAATAAGTGGATAACATATTAATTAAATTTGTTAAAGAAATATACATCAATTTCTGCTGTAGAAGCATCCATAGTGTGAGTGTGTTTTTCAATTATTTATCGTCACTACTGGTTGCCCATATGAGCGAAGCCTCCTGAAGAGATTAAGTCATTTTAGATTTTTGGAGGATAGTGCAATGATACAGACAGACCCATTCCAGGGGGTCATTATTCCATGGCATCTCATAATTGTAGTTTATACATAGGGGGTGGGGGTCATTGTTCTTATTTGTTTTATGTTTGTCTGTGTAAATATTATGCATTATGTGAACCTCCTAGTTATACAGCACCCACCACCTCATGATCATCTTTAGAAATTGATAAGAGACAAATTATCAGCATACTTCTTTTTCAGATTCAATATATTTATGTTATTCTGTACATCGTTAAATCAAAATATATGTTGTTAGGCCTTAAACAGTGCTAACTAACATTTAATTATAATACATTCAATATTTCCCCACTATATATTGCTATTTGCAAGGGGAGTCATTTTTCCGCAAGGGGGGTCAATATTCTATGGCTGAATAATGACCCGCGGGTCATTATTTTGAGGGGGGTCAATATTCTATATGACACCGGTAAGTATTTATCTTTGTATGAAAATCGCAATTCAAATAAAGTAGTTATGGAAATTTAAGACTTTGAAATAGTGTTCAAAATGGCTGCCATTTTGAATATTAGTGGGTAGCTATGATGTCATAGCTAAAATTTACTTCCTGTTGACCATAATAATACTTGTAAAATAATATATATATATATGTAGCTACCCAACACTTTTTAAATACAATTTTTAAAGTATATATTTGTGTTGATAAAATGAGTATAATTGGACACTTATACTCGGTATGTGACTTGGTTAATCCAAGATGGCCGCCTCTATCACTTTCTATATGAGATAATCAACCTGTCATAACTTCCATATTTACAATGTCATTATTTCTATGTATGTCATCTTTTAGTGAGCTTTGTTTTTCAAGAATAACATTCATTTTTCTGATGGTTTTCCTTTAACATCTTTTTTATAGGCGTTCAGTAATGCTCTGTATTTGAAATGTGGGACGCATGTACGGTTGTAGTACAACACGTGAATATAATTATTAACCCTTTCCCTCATAGAAGCACCTCTTCACGCCATTACCAATACGACATACATTAACTGAACATGAGGGGAGGTAACTTGGAGCCACAGAGTGGGACTAACACGGTTGTACTTCCTGATCTTTTCATGCGTGAACCGTAGTTGAACTCATTTACGTATTGTTGTTTTGTTATCGGCCAATAACATGCACCAGTACGCGGACTCGGCCAATGACATGCACCAGGCCAATAACATGCACCAGTACGCGGACTCGGCCAATAACATGCACCAGTACGCGGACTCGGCCAATAACATGCACCAGTATGCGGACTCGGCCAATAACATGCACCAGTACGCGGACTCGGCCAATAACATGCACCAGTATGCGGACTCGGCCAATAACATGCACCAGTATGCGGACTCGGCCAATAACATGCACCAGTACGCAGGCTCAGCCAATAACATGCACCAGTACGTGGACTCGGCCAATAACATGCACCAGTATGCGGACTCGGCCAATAACATGCACCAGTATGCGGACTCGACCAATAACATGCACCAGTACGCGGACTCGCCAATAACATGCACCAGTATGCGGACTCGGCCAATAACATGCACCAGTACGCGGACTCGGCCAATAACATGCACCAGTATGCGGGCTCGACCAATAACATGCACCAGTACGCGGACTCGACCAATAACATGCACCAGTACGCGGGCTCGACCAATAACATGCACCAGTATGCGGGCTCGACCAATAACATGCACCAGTACGCGGACTCGACCAATAACATGCACCAGTATGCGGGCTCGACCAATAACATGCACCAGTACGCGGGCTCGACCAATAACATGCACCAGTATGCGGACTCGGCCAATAACATGCACCAGTACGCGGACTCGGCCAATAACATGCACCGGTATGCGGACTCGGCCAATAACATGCACCAGTACGCGGACTCGGCCAATAACATGCACCAGTACGCGGACTCGGCCAATAACATGCACCAGTACGCGGGCTCGGTCAATAAGCATTTTAAATCAACATATATCGTCATGACACACATGTATACGAAAAGCAAGAAAACGACATTACCTCTTGGTAACGTTGGAAATAAAGTCGAGTTGTTTCTGGAAGTTAGTGTGTCCCTCACTACCAGATGAATCCAGAAGAAATACAATGTCAGCTTGCTTACTTTCACATGTTACTAAAACCAATGTTAAAATACAATGTCAGCTTGCTTACTTTCACATGTTACTAAAACCAATGTTAAAATACAATGTCAGCTTGCTTACTTTCATATGTTACTAAAACCAATGTTAAAATACAATGTTAGCTGGCTTACTTTCATATGTTACTAAAACCAATGTTAAAATACAATGTCAGCTTGCATGTACTAAAACAATGTAAAATACAATGTCAGCTTGCTTACTTTCATATGTTACTAAACAATGTTAAAAACAAACACCAAACTAAAACCAATGTTAAAATACAATGTCAGCTTGCTTACTTTCATATGTTACTAAAACCAATGTTAAAATACAATGTTAGCTGGCTTACTTTCATATGTTACTAAAACCAATGTTAAAATACAATGTCAGCTTGCTTACTTTCACATGTTACTAAAACCAATGTTAAAATACAATGTTAGCTTGTTTACTTTCACATGTTACTAAAACCAATGTTAAAATACAATGTTAGCTGGCTTACTTTCATATGTTACTAAAACCAATGTTAAAATACAATGTCAGCTTGCTTACTTTCACATGTTACTAAAACCAATGTTAAAATACAATGTTAGCTGGCTTACTTTCACATGTTACTAAAACCAATGTTAAAATACAATGTTAGCTTGTTTACTTTCACATGTTACTAAAACCAATGTTAAAATACAATGTTAGCTTGCTTACTTTCACATGTTGCAATTAAAAGTAAAACTACATTGTCGATGTTAAGTTACTAAACTTAAACTGGTAAATATGTTTCAGGCACGGGTGGGCCCTCTGTATATGAAAAAGGTGGCAAGAAAGGTGTTGTTAGTTAAACTCGCTCATATGGACAACCGGTAGCGACGATAAATAAACGAGGTGTCAATGAAGAGCGGCTATACCAAGCGGATACTATACAATGGATACTTTATCAACTACATATTAACGGATCTGTAGTTCAGTGGTAACACGCTGGACTGGTAATCCAGGGATCGCAGGTTCGATCCCCCGTCTGACCCTAATAAAATTAACAGTCTTTCAGATGGTACTTTTAACCGAAGTCTCGTGTCGGTGCTGTACACCGTGCGCGTAAAAGAACAAGAGGAGACTCTTGAATGGGTCTCTGTCTGTATCATTGCACTATCCTCCAAAAATCTAAACTGACTAATCTCTTCAGGAGGCGTCACTCATATGGGCAACCGGTAGCGACGATAAATAAACGTAAAACACACAAATACATATTAATACATTTCTATGGTAAAACAAGGTATATGAAACACTTTTCTGGTAACAGCAAATTTAAATTATTTGCACTCAAACATGTGGACCTGTTCCTGGAGTACAAACCGTTCACGTGGTCACTTACCAACTTTCTCAGAAACACCTGGAAAATATAGAAACTATGTACATGTATATGAAACAGAAAATAAAATACTTGTTGCGTGTATATGGAATGTAACTGTTGTATGTGCAAACTAATATATGTCTACATCTCGTCGATCTTGTATTGTAACCAAATTCAGTTCAATTTAATTGTTGCCAGTGATTCTTTCTATACTATAGTTTATACAAATTTATATTAGATTGCGAAACAAGTTTTTACAACTTATATTAATCGCTCTCTAGACCTCAATCCTGATGGAATCCATCGTTACAAATTTTAGAATTATGGATTTTACTATCACGAGTGAAGAAAATAAACCTTCACACATTGCACTAATTTACCAAATATTTCGCACATTTTGATACCAAATTTGCCTATAGTATTTTCTAAAAGGATATAAATTTTATCTCTAAAGCTAGTGTATAGTTTCTTTTTGGTGTCTGTAGGCCTAGATAATAATCATTGTGTATTTGAAATGTCGGTCTATAATTACAACCATAGTCTCACCTAATACATGTAATCTAAACCAGTTTCTTCTGCCGCACCAACCATCTTAAGTCATACAGTATTTCAGGCACGGACGGGCACCTGGGTAGAACCACCGACCTATCACAAGCCAGCCGGATAGTTTCCTCACATGAAATAACTCGACTATCCCAGTGGGATTCGAACCTACAAAGGTGAGGGGCACGTAACTTTGAACTTAACGTTCTTAACGACTCGGCCACCGAGGCCCACCATTGTTCGTAAGATAATATTGCCGTGTGACTTAAATATTGTTTTTTGTAATACAGCAACCTCAACGATCATGTATCTAATTCAAGTTGCTAAGTGTTTCAATTTATATTCAAGTCAAACGAAGCAGTATTCGTACATGCTGCTGTTTGTATTTCTGTTTCGATGGAATGCAGTGAGTCGAACGTGGCAACAGTGAAGGCATGTTGACTGTCCGTCGCGATAGCGGTAAGTTCTTTGCTGTGCACTCCACTCCCGATGCCTATTGCAATCACCTGAAACATACATATGGCAGATATATAGAGAGAACCTTCCCTACAATAATGGTCTCCCTGAAACATATACATATGGCAGATATATAGAGAAAACCTTCCCTACAATAATGGTCTCCCTGAAACATACATATGGCAGATATATAGAGAGAACCTTCCCTACAATAATGGTCTCCCTGAAACATACATATGGCAGATATATAGAGAGAACCTTCCCTACAATAATGGTATCCCTGAAACATACATATGGCAGATATATAGAGAGAACCTTCTATACAATAATGGTCTCCCTGAAACATATACATATGGCAGATATATAGAGAGAACCTTCTATACAATAATGGTCTCCCTGGAACATACATATGGCAGATATATAGAGAGAACCTTCCCTACAATAATGGTCTCCCTGAAACATACATATGGCAGATATATAGAGAGAACCTTCTATACAATAATGGTCTCCCTGAAACATACATATGGCAGATATATAGAGAGAACCTTCTATACAATAATGGTCTCCCTGAAACATATACATATGGCAGATATATAGAGAGAACCTTCCCTACAATAATGGTCTCCCTGAAACATATACATATGGCAGATATATAGAGAGAACCTTCTATACAATAATGGTCTCCCTGAAACATACATATGGCAGATATATAGAGAGAACCTTCCCTACAATAATGGTCTCCCTGAAACATATACATATGGCAGATATAGAGAGAACCTTCCTACAATAATGGTCTCCCTGAAACATACAATGGCAGATATATAGAGAGAACCTTCTATACAATAATGGTCTCCCTGAAACATACATATGGCAGATATATAGAGAGAACCTTCTATACAATAATGGTCTCCCTGAAACATATACATATGGCAGATATATAGAGAGAACCTTCCCTACAATAATGGTCTCCCTGAAACATATACATATGGCAGATATATAGAGAGAACCTTCTATACAATAATGGTCTCCCTGAAACATACATATGGCAGATATATAGAGAGAACCTTCTATACAATAATGGTCTCCCTGAAACATATACATATGGCAGATATATAGAGAGAACCTTCCCTACAATAATGGTCTCCCTGAAACATATACATATGGCAGATATATAGAGAGAACCTTCCCTACAATAATGGTCTCCCTGAAACATACATATGGCAGATATATAGAGAGAACCTTCTATACAATAATGGTCTCCCTGAAACATACATATGGCAGATATATAGAGAGAACCTTCCCTACAATAATGGTCTCCCTGAAACATATACATATGGCAGATATATAGAGAGAACCTTCCCTACAATAATGGTCTCCCTGAAACATACATATGGCAGATATATAGAGAGAACCTTCTATACAATAATGGTCTCCCTGAAACATACATATGGCAGATATATAGAGAGAACCTTCTATACAATAATGGTCTCCCTGAAACATATACATATGGCAGATATATAGAGAGAACCTTCTATACAATAATGGTCTCCCTGAAACATACATAGTGGTCTCCCTGGCCGAATATATGGTTATGGTAGTTGACTTCAAATTACTTGCCCCTCACCGCTTTAGGTTCGAATACCACTGTGAGTGACGAATTATTTCATGTGAAGAATGTACCCAGCTGACAGAGGCAATTTACAGAAATATCAGTCAAATAAAAGCATATTTGAGACGTGATTTGAAATTCCTTATCTTTAAAAACAGATTAAACTTTTATTTAGATTACAACGATTGCGAAACAAGCTGTAACAACTTATATTAATCACTCTCGTTGTCGCGGATTAAAGCGTAAATGTGGTCATTCGTGTGGGAGGAAACCGGAGTACCCGGAGAAAACGCACATGTCCGATCTGGCGACCACCTTACCATCTCACATATTTCCAGATCTGAGGATCGAAGCAACCCGGTTCGCATTGGTGAGAAGAGAGCGCGCCAACCACTGCGCTAATCGGACAGCCTCATTACCGTTACCGCTTCAAATACCATCAATGTACAAGTTTATTGACCTAATGCAATCTACCAGTACATGGATCTATTTTAGCGTAGTGATCTACTTAAATTTATGTAAGAATCGTTGAAAGTTAGAACTTTTAAATATTATTATGTAATGTGTTCATCCTCCGCTATTGATAATACTGCAAACTGTTTTCTACCAATTCACGTGAATTAGTAATTATATGTTATATAACTATGTATGTATATTTCATGATGTACTATGCACACACCTGAACACATTTATATGTTATATAACTATGTATGTATATTTCATGATGTACTATGCACACACCTGAACACATTTATATGTTATATAACTATGTATGTATATTTCATGATGTACTATGCACACACCTGAACACATTTATATGTTCTGATATAGGCTTAATACTACTTGTAATTTTACAATTCAATTAAGGAGGTTCTGATCTTTCTTGCACTCTTCAATTGAATTCCCATTATCATACACATGTTAGTCTTAATAAAGTGAACTGCAGTATATAGAGTGAGACATTGTTACCTTGACGTCTGAAAAGTGTAATATTCTAGCCTCATTGGCTGTTGCCGTCGGATCGCTGGACTGGCCGTCCGTCATAACTACCAAGATCTTTGGAACACCAGTCCTGCCCCCATGATGCTGTTGATAGCTGTACTGACGGACGTATTTAAGAGCGTCGTCCGTTGATGTACCACCTTATAAAGAGAGTCGTGTTCTTCATAAAAATAGCAACTAAACTTTGTACTGCTAAATAACTTCTAATCAGAGTATTGACGACATGCCCATAAAGTACAAGTATCGTAGACATATTGATTGCATTAATTGTACAATAACATAAACTCAAACTGTTCATTGACGAGTATGTGAAGATGCTACCTCTACATTGCCATGGTTACAATTAGAACAATAGTTCGGTATATATATTATTTCCTTCATTTGTTTCCTGTCTGTATAAGTTTTTCAAGACGATATAAAGTAAACATAGGCCAAACTATATCTACACACCTGCCACATAGGCCAAACTATATCTATACACATGCCACATAGGCCAAACTATATCTACACACATGCCAAATAGGCCAAACTATATATATACACATGCCACATAGGCCAAACTATATCTACACACCTACCACATATGCCAAACTATATCTACAAACCTGCCACATAGGCCAAACTATATCTACACACCTACCACATAGGCCAAACTATATCTACACACCTGCATCATAGCCAAACAAAACGCTGTGCAAACTATAGTCATATACCTGCAACATAGCCAAACAAAACGCTGTGCAAACTATAGTCATATACCTGCAACATAGCCAAACAAAACGCTGTGCAAACTATAGTCATATACCTGCATCATAGCCAAACAAAACGCTGTGCAAACTATAGTCATATACATGCAACATAGCCAAACAAAACGCTGTGCAAACTATAGTCATATACCTGCATCATAGCCAAACAAAACAATGTGCAAACTATAGTCATATACATGCAACATAGCCAAACAAAACGCTGTGCAAACTATAGTCATATACATGCAACATAGCCAAACAAAACGCTGTGCAAACTATAGTCATATACCTGCATCATAGCCAAATAAAACGCTGTGCAAACTATAGTCATATACATGCAACATAGCCAAACAAAACGCTGTGCAAA
This sequence comes from Archivesica marissinica, assembly GCA_014843695.1. Lineage (NCBI taxonomy): Eukaryota > Metazoa > Mollusca > Bivalvia > Venerida > Vesicomyidae > Archivesica > Archivesica marissinica. Next base: position 1,431,483 of record CM026404.1, read on the forward strand.
CTATAGTCATATACATGCAACATAGCCAAACAAAACGCTGTGCAAACTATAGTCATATACATGCAACATAGCCAAACAAAACGCTGTGCAAACTATAGTCATATACATGCAACATAGCCAAACAAAACGCTGTGCAAACTATAGTCATATACCAGCCATATAGCCAAACACCGGCCGATCTCCTCACTGCGTGCACGTCGCGGTCGGGGCACATCTCGCAGCAGCAGCAGCGTAGGATACTGCGATCTTCTGGCCGTCGACCTTGCAACAAGGGACACACGCTGCGCCATCGCTGACCACCATAGGAAGTGGTGGAGGTATGAACTGACCCCGGAACAAGACAGCCAGATGTCTAACTGTCAGATCCGTTTATATGCTGCTGCGGGATGACCAACAGTGAGGAGGGTGGCCCTACAAAGGACCCATTTTCGAAAGAGAACGCTCACCCAGGACTTGTCACCCTGAACCAGCGGAAGAAGAGGCTTCGTCGGGATGTCTACAGAAACATTATGGAAATATAATCTACTTAGGGTAACCAGTCGCCGACAAGACATAGCCAAACAAAACACTGTACAAACTAAATTTAAGTTTAAACTTTACAACGATTACGAAACAAGCTTTAACAGCGTATGCAAATCGCGCTCGTTGGCGCGAATTAAAGATGTACAAATTATAGTCACATACCTATCACATAGCCAAACAAAAGTAACTATAGCTACATAGCCACGTGGCCGAACAAACAGCTGTAGTACTAGTAACTATGGTCACATACCTGCCACATAGCCAAACTAAACTCTGTAGTAACTATAGCTACATAGCCACGTGGCCGAACAAACAGCTGTAGTACTAGTAACTATGGTCACATACCTGTCACATAGCCAAACAAAACCCTGTAGTAACTATAGCTACATAGTCACGTGGCCGAACAAACAGCTGTAGTGCTAGTAACTATGGTCACATACCTGCCACATAGCCAAACAAAACCTTGTAGTAACTATAGCTACATAGCCACGTGGCCGAACAAACAACTGTAGTACTAGTAACTATGGTCACATACCTGCCACATAGCCACACTAAACCCTGTAGTAACTATAGCTACATAGCCACGTGGCCGAACAAACAGCTGTAGTGCTAGTAACTATGGTCACATACCTGCCACATAGCCAAACAAAACCTTGTAGTAACTATAGCTACATAGCCACGTGGCCGAACAAACAACTGTAGTAGTAGTAACTATGGTCACATACCTGCCACATAGCCAACGTTTTTGATTCCATTCAACAGTGATGCTTTGTCCGTGTATTTGTTCAGATAGAAGGCGTTGTGTGGATGCGTAGAGAATGTAACAATGCCAACTTGCACCTTGTCTGGTCCTAGCGTATACACATACATATATATCTGTAGTTCAGTCTCGTCCATGATCAGTACAGAGGATATGCAGGCCCGTCGCTGGGCATACGCAAGTACGCACGTGCGTATCATTGGTCTCAGAAAATGAAAACAAATGAAAACTCCAAAAATGCAATAAAACCCCAGAGAGGGAGGTAGTAGGGATACATAGGCGCCGTGATGTGTGGAGTGGTAGAAGATGATGATTCAGTTTCTTTACCCTCGCCGCCGGTAAACCATATGGACGAGCAGGAGTGGTGGAATAATTGAGCCCATTGCAAATATGGTGCATCTCGAAATTTAGTTTGTGCTATTTTACGTACTTGTTTAATTGATAAGGGCTGTAGATCATGTATATTATACATCTAGCCTTAATTTATACCTTTATACGGTTTGTCGTAAGAACTTTAGTCCTGCAATTGTATGTTACAAAATGCATTGAAATGCAGGAAATTGCTTCATTTAAAAAAATCTCCGGGGGGGGGGCATGACCCCGGAACCCCTAGCGTACTGGCTCGCTATGCTCACTCGACAAACAATCATATTTGGCCGTGCGTATCATCAAAATAGCTCCAGCGACTTGCTCCAGACGTAAAATGTATATCTTTTTAGGAAATAAATATAGGCAAATTTGGTATTAATTTGGCTTAAATAGTGGGTCAATTAGCGCAATTTGGCTGATGATGATTGAGCTTATTTACCCTCGCCTCTGGCGAACCATATGGGCGAGCGTACTAAGAAGTTTAGTTAACACGCATATATTATAAACTAAGGTGATTAAGTTGTGTGTGTTAATAATACGATTTGAATGCTCAGCCCGGCCATAGATTAGGCTACAAGCACCAACATGTATAGGGTCAGTACAGGAGTCACTCTATACTGTCTCACATCTCATATTCGTAAATGTATTAATATGTTTGATGTATAATATTATTTGCATGCTCAGCCCGGCCATAGATTAGGCTACAAGCACCAACATATATAGAGTCGGTACAGGAGTCACGCTGTACTAACACGCATCTTAATTATATAATGTGTGAATTAGATGGGTAATGTTATTTGATAACTCAGCCCGACCATAACTTAGGCTACAAGCATCAAACTACATAGGGTCTGTTTAGGAGTCACTCTAAACTGTCCTCGTATCTCTTGTAATTTTATATCTTTTTTCTTTTCCATGTTCTCTGATCTCTGTGTCTCCGCACGCGACGCGCGACCAGTGCAATTTGGCTTAAATAGTGCGTCAATTAGTGCAATTTGGCTTAAATAGTGGGCCAATTAGTGCAATTTGGCTTAAATAGTGGGTCAATTAGTGCAATTTGTGAAGGATTACTTTCTTCACTCAGGATCGTAATATTCATATTTTTTAAATTTGAAACGAAAACGTAACTCTCAATATAAAAATGCACAGTTGATTTATGATGTCCGTTATTTCACCGAATTAACACTGAAAGCATTATTATCACGAGTGGGGCTGGTATATCTGGAGCTGCATTTAATAACTACAAATGATGTACGTGAAATACTTATCTTCTTAATCATATATACATTTGAATACTGTTATCTCCTGAACCTTGTTCAATGCCATGCTGTACAACAACACCCAGAGCATTCACCTTGAACCAACTTCTGTATTATCTGCATTTTTAAAATGACTATCTGCGGCACTGTCTAGTCGTAATAAGAAAAACATGGCTTGTGGTTATAACGTTTTTTCTCAGATAACAAACTCCAACTCATTTGATTGGTTGGGAGTTACACCCAGCCGAGCTAATGAAAGACTTTAGACATAGACAGTCCCTCAAAGTACAACAACATGCAGCATCGTCATGGCTGTACATTCAAGTAGGGTTGCACGGCGATTGCTACGTCTCCCGTGAAGTACACATGTCCTGTCTAACTTAACCCTATACACGCTACTGCCACTGATTGTGTACTAGTAGCCACTTTTTTTAAAACTTTATTTATTTTACAATGGTTGCGAAGCAAGTTTTAACAACTTATATTAATCACTCTCGTTGGCTCGGATGAAAGCGTATATGTGGTCATTCACGTGGGTGGAAACCGGAGTACCCGGAGAAAACCCACCTGTCCGATCTGGCGACCATCTCACATACTTCCCGGTCCGAGTATCGAACCCGGGTCGCATTGGTGAGAAGCGAGCGCGCTAACCACTGCGCTAATCGGACAGCCACTTTTACCATTGTTCGGGTAAGATAAAAACACTAGAATGAACAAAATCACCAGTTTGCTTTAATCACAATGTGTATTGGGACCTATATGGGATTCTAACCTGCTAGTATCTGCTTAGCGTACACTGGTTCACTGGTCAGCTCTAATGGTGTTATACCATACCAGCTGTGATAACATATCCTGTGGTGAATTTATGTTAAGTACTCACCAATGTCGTAACCTTGTGTGAAGTTGATAACAAAGTCGAGTTGTTTGCGGAAGTTTGGCTCACCCTCGCTGTAAGACGCATCCAGTAGGAAGACTATGTCCGCTTTATTGTGAGAACACCCTACAACAGTTTACTAGGGCGCATACTAACTGGATTCATATATAATTTTTAGCGATGCAGTACACAGTCGTACATCAATGTATAGGCCTGTTCTAACTTAACTTGTATTAATGTATGCAGACCGCCGTGGTCGAGTCGTTCATGTCGTTAGAACAGCAGTGTACATAAATGTACGGCTGTGTACAGAACCAGTCCGATGTGCGTAGCTATCCAAAAATAAACCCGTTTCGAGCACATCCTCGTTACATCATATTATATTGCAATGGTGGACATCGGTGGTGTATGTATGTGTGTGGGGTTGTGGGGTTGTTTACGGGAGTAATGGTGCAATTACAACCCTGCTAGGTATTGTCTACATACTTAATTGACAATAAATACTTTCTGTGCTCCCAATTAAGTTATAGGTTTTTAACTATAAGTCACATGACAATTGTTATTTACGGTAAAGTAGATTTGATTACATCAGTCCAACATTTCACTCAAAGAGATCTATTTCAGTGTTAAGTCTATAGAAGATATATGTATATATCTCAAGCATCTTCTGTGCTGAACAAATATATCTTGTTTGCAGAGATACCTCTCAAATATATCTTGTTTGCAGAGATACCACTCAAATATATCTTGTTTGCAGAGATACCTCTCAAATATACCTTGTTTGCAGAGATACCACTCAAATATACCTTGTTTGCAGAGATACCACTCAAATCTATCTTGTTTGCAGAGATACCACTCAAATATTACTTGTTTGCAGATATACCTCTCAAATATCTTGTTTGCAGAGATACCTCTGAACTATATCTTGTTTGCAGAGATACCACTCAAATATTACTTGTTTGCAGATATACCTCTCAAATATCCTGTTTGCAGAGATACCTCTGAACTATATCTTGTTTGCAGATATACCTCTCAAATATCCTGTTTGCAGAGATACCTCTGAACTATATCTTGTTTGCAGAGATACCTCTGAACTATATCTTGTTTGCAGATATACCTCTGAACTATACTTGTTTGCAGAGATACCTCTGAACTATATCTTGTTTGCAGAGATACCTCTGAACTATATCTTGTTTGCAGAGATACCTCTGAACTATATCTTGTTTGCAGAGATACCTCTGAACTATATCTTGTTTGCAGAGATACCTCTGAACTATATCTTGTTTGCAGAGATACCACTCAAAGATGCACAGATATCCCTATAACGTAGGATATATATATCGTTACTCTATGTGACATTTCTCTAACGTAGGATGTATATCTGTAACTCTTTCAGCGCCGAATATGTCAGAGCATGTGTAAACAACATAGATCCAGATCAGCCGCGGCGTAACAGTGTGTCTGATCAGGTTCTATGTTGTTTGCTAATCGGACAGGTGCTTCAGCTCCGTTGTCTGAAGAGCAATCAGCATATAGCTTGATCAGATGGCACGTTCTGTTATATCTGGTCGGGTTCTGTGCCTTTTGCAAAGTCGGTTTTATGCGACATTGGCCATGAAAGAGTTAAACATGATATGTTTATTTACGGTAACATAGATATCATATGTCAGTGTATGAAGAGCAAAACGACTCACTCTATGTCTGGTTCCATTGACGGACATTCAATGGCACGTAATTGTTGCCTCATTTAAAAACTAGTAATTCCCTTTTCTAATGAAACATATTATGCGACGATAATGCTACACGTGCTCTTGGTGGTTGCACACGTTTAATGACGCCATTATATAATGCATGTGTACATTCGGTCCATCCCATTACACATGTCACTCCGCATAACTATTTATATTTAACGTGTTTATATGCAAATACAGTGTACACTGAATTAGTTTATTCGAAATACTCAGCATAAAGCTGCATTAGTATGACGGGTATTAGCATTCATAAATACATGTAGCTTTCTGTGTTCACTTACCATCTGTGCTGTTCATCGGTAAGTCTGAAATCAAAAGCATGTATAGGTTGGCATACAGAAAAGAACAGTATCTTTATTTTAAGGAAATGGCAATTTTCTGCTAGGCATTGACCTCTTGGTCATAATTGTGTATATTCAAATATGAATATTGAGCTTGGATGAGTTCGAAGGCCTAACCACATGCCAGGTCTTGCACTTACGCAATGTACAATTACAATGAAACCCAAAACTCGACTATCGTTACTTTTCTTTATTTCATGTATTAACCGAGCGCAGTCCGAACACATGTTTGTTAGACCATTGAAAGCCTTGTCATCGTCTATAAATGCATAGTATTTTTTGTATACATGTAATGCGATGTAAAAACAAAATATGCTGTGCTTCTGTTATTACTGAAACCATATTGTGCATCATCCAACACATTTTGCGTTTCGCACCATTTATGCAATCCATTTCTTAAAGAACATGAAAATAACTTTGCCATCGTACTTATAGTGAAATGCCCATATAGTTTGGCTGGTCACAGACGGATCTGTAGTCCAGTGGTAGCACGTTGGACTGGTAATCCAGGGATCGCAGGTTCGACCCCCCGTCTGACCCTAATAAAATTGACAGTCTTTCAGATGGGACGTTAAACCGAGGTCTCGTGTCGGTGCTTTACACCGTGCACGTAAAAGAACCAGAGGAGACTCTGGAATGGGTCTCTGTCTGTATCATGCACTATCCTCCAACATCTAAAACGACTAATCTCTTCAGGAGGCGTCGCTCATATGGGCAACCGGTAGCGACGATAAATAAACGTAAAACACACACACACGTTTGGTGGGTCCAATACATCCCTTTTCATATGTATGGGAACAATGGCACCATTTGTCCAACACAAAGGCAATACGCCATCAATATTTCAACTAAAACTGGAATAATAAATATTTATACGTCAATGGAAAAATTTATCGCAACCCGGTGTTTTGTTGCTATGTAATGACGACAGTGTTTAGGTGTATCTAAATATTCAATCTCAATAACTTTATTTCTCTAATTTAAGTCATTTGAACAGAAATTATACAGGCGTGCTGAGAATATCAGAAAATATGAAGGAAATGTAGACACATCACTAACAGAATGTCTGTTTGGAACTTTTATATCGATTTATTTTCTTCCGAATCATGTTTGGATAAATAATAAATTCAGATATATGAAATTCTTGGCAATGGTGTTAGATTGATTTTTCCAAAATAATGAACTGAATTCATCATGAAATAGTCTGCATCATATGCAAATTTGAAAAAGTACGTTGAAAAGAAAAATATAGAACATTTCTTTAAGTGGTAGTTGAACTAGTTTGACAAGAAAACATGACCGCCTTGTACCAGTTAATTGGTGTTAACCTCATATGGTGGAACCAACAAATACTGTATCAACTTCTACACGCTTTTACATTAAAAGCTTTCAGATATCATAAAATAGTTAACTTATACTTTACCTGTGGTCTGCGCATGAGATAGCCACACGGAAGACAAGATAAAGACACATTGCATTAACGCCATCTCTACAAAATGATTACTGCCGAAAATTTGCGAAATTAGATGCTCATATATAGAATTTACGAGGTGCTACGTGTAAGAGACATTGTGGAGATATGTTATCTCTCAGACATTGACCTTCAGTTGATCGCAGGTATAACTGAAACCAGACCTACATGACCTGGTGGTTAGCTGCACCAGAATGGCCGGAAGATGTACTTTAAAATATATCAATAAAATGTGTATCGAACGCGATGGTATCAACTAGTCTGCATACGGATTAACTCTGCTAAATTACTTGAAATTTGGGAAGTTGAAGATGAATAACAGATACTCTTTAGGTACACATACGAACAGGCAGACTGCGAAACAAAAAGCAATGTTTCTTTTATGTTTTCCAATGAATGTTTGGTTTTATTTTTTCTCAGTGAAAGAAAACACCATTTTACACCCCTTTGAAACAGTGAAAGATGACGTTTTCACTGCCGCCGGTTATCCCTGTGCAGTTAGATGTATTTTTGTAGTTTAGCTATTTTCTGATTCTCATTATTAAGTAATATATTATAATGAATTTGTTTTGTCTGTGATTTGTCAGCAAAGGGATATTATTTTTGCATTTTATGTTTATTTAAATTTTAATTTATTTTTTTGGCTTTGGAAATTTTAACCTAGGCAGCTGCCTCGGTGTGCTTCAGTGTGGCTACGGGCCTGTTCGTGACCTGTGTCTACATACTCCCGTGTTACTAATACTCAAGGGAACAGTAGATATTGACCCAACGTATAACTGTGTAGCATAATGACACCAACTCTTCATTTCGTATGGTTGATATGTGTTGAATAAAATGATATATTGTTCTAAAAATGCACTAGTTAACCCTACAATATGTAATTCTGTCATTACTTAACGCGACATTACAGCGCAAAAGGCAAAAACATACATTTCCCCCCGTATAAATGCATTGCTATTACAAATTCTTCAGAATACATTCGAACACTAACATTGAATCAATAAACCATGTTTTGTGGTCTATAAACTTTCGAATTTTGTCCAATTTTAGGGTTCAAAGCATTTGTTCCACTTTTCGTCTACTATGCGCCAATTATATTGGCTTAAAAAAGAATAAAAATGATCAAAAGCACCAGTTTGCGTTAGTGGATATTTACGGGATTCGAACCCGCTAAATTTTGTTTAGCATACAAATTTTGAAACCATTCAAGAACGAAGTAACCACTTAACTACGCCGGTACTGCTTGTTTCACAATACTATTTCCATTTATATCAGTAAACCACACTAGGAGAGAAATCCAATAAGCGTTTAGCGTGCATTTCAATCCACTTGTATTTATTGTGTACATAATTATTTGTGTAAATTATGTTATATAATGTCGAATTAATCTTAGTTCAATCTATCAATTGTAGAATGAAAGTAGTACCCCATACTCTATATTCAAATCTGTATGAGCCATAGTGGCTGTCTAAACTGACTATTCTATTCCCGCATATCCAGACTTCAAAAAGTTAAACCTCCCTAGAACAACAACCTCTCTACAAAAACAAATCTGGGTGTATCCGGGTGGTGTTTGCTCTAGAGAGGTTTGACTGTTTAAACCAAACCACACTGGGCTATATTTAGATGAAATATATAAACTTGGTTAAATATACGCAGCTGATTATCGACAAACTAGCCAGTGTATATAAACCAGCAATCAATATTTCGTTTATTGAGGTTATCTCGCTTGTTGCAGTCTCCATGGCCTAGTGGTTAAGGCGTCCGCATACGGAGCGGGGGGTCGAAGGTTCTCGGCAGGGGTACGTTCTGATATGGCCACCAGCTAGTTAAATATTGGCTACCGATTGCTTACCAGCCTGGCGCCTGGCATACAAGCATATGATTCGGGAAGTACTGATGTTCATAAAAAAGAGGTGTCTCATAAGTCAGAAATGGCTGGCCCTTTAAATAGGGGTGACACTATAATAAAGAAACACTTTGTTGTTACAGGTCACATTGATGAATGAAACTGACACGAATATAATCATACTTTAGTTGTGGGTATTACTTGGTGATTTAGAATAATGATATGTTATACATGTCTGATCGACGCAAAGTAACTTATTAATCTTATCTTTCTTAATGACAAGATCAGGATATTTTTGGTTGACATATCTATCTGTAGATATTCCTGACATAATCGAGTAATTTACTAACCCATGTCATCCGGCTTAAGAATATAAGTACTTCCAAGTTGGGGATTCGGTGAGATATTTGCACCACTTTCACTCTGAGTAGTAACATTTGTCATGGTACCCAATGAGAGACATTATTGCATTTTCTAGTACCTCCCTTGACAGATAAAGTCCGATTTAATCCGAAATTCACGTTGGTCCTTTTAGTCGGAATCTTTGTTTTTACCGTTGTTCCCAAAACATGATGTTGCTGTAGGATATATATATATATATATATATATATATATATATATATAATCAAAATAATGACAATTAATTGATAACACAATTTTACAATAAAGTATACATTGGCTATGCTGTAGGATATCTGTCGAGATTTAACCATTTCATAGTTATAAGATGAGAAAACGGATGAAAATGGATAGCATTCTGTGCAAAGGAAACAACGATATCTAAAACAGATGAACTCAATGAAGAAGACCGATCAGGAGTATTCAGGGGCAGTAACTAACTAATGTCGCTCACTCGTCGTACAGTTGATTATAATTAGCTACCAATCATTATCATCAATCGACACTGAGAATGACTAGTGTAACGAACCGATATATGAACTATAAATGACTACTAAAATCTTATGAATTGCCTAATCGACAATCTACAGAATTATAATGTAGGCCTACATATAGTCATATTTGTTTCATATATGGGACACAGATGTGGCTGGTCTCCTCATGGTGTACACATCGAGGCCAGGGCACATCTCGCAGCAGCAGCGTAGGATTCCGGGATCGTCTGGTTGCTTAGCTTCCGACAAGGGACGCACGCTTCATCATTGCTGTTCTACAGAAGTGGAAGATGTATGGCCAGAACCTGAAACGAACTAGACGACCAGATGCTAACTGCCGGGTCCGTGTCCATGCTGCTACAGAGTTACGATCTGTGAGGAGTGTGGACCTAGACGACCAGATGCTAACTGTCGGTTCCGTGTCCATGCTGCTGCAGAGTGACCATCTGTGAGGAGTGTGGACCTAGACGACCAGATGCTAACTTCTGGATCCGTGTACATGCTGCTGCAGAGTGACCATCTGTGAGGAGTGTGGACCTAGACGACCAGATGCTAACTTCTGGATCCGTGTGCATGCTGCTGCAGAGTGACCATCTGTGAGGAGTGTGGACCTAGACGACCAGATGATAACTTCTGGATCCGTGTTCATGCTGCTGCAGAGTGACCATCTGTGAGGAGTTTGGCCCTAAGCCAAGCTTTTCGAAATAATTTAACACCAGGACGTGTCATCATGAAGAGGAAGAAGATGCCTTCTCCAGTTGTTCCCTAGCTGTCACCTACATCTAGTTGTTACAGGTAGGTCTAGCTGTCACATACATCTAGTTGTTACAGGTAGGTCTAGCTGTCACCTACATCTAGTTGTTACAGGTAGGTCTAGCTGTCACCTACATCTAGTTGTTACAGGTAGGTCTAGCTGTCACCTACATCTAGTTGTTACAGGTAGGTCTAGCTGTCACATACATCTAGTTGTTACAGGTAGGTCTAGCTGTCACCTACATCTAGTTGTTACAGGTAGCTCTAGCTGTCACCTACGTCTAGTTGTTACAGGTAGGTCTAGCTGTCACATACATCTAGTTGTTACAGGTAGGTCTAGCTGTCACCTACATCTAGTTGTTACAGGTAGGTCTAGCTGTCACATACATCTAGTTGTTACATGTAGGTCTAGCTGTTACATACATCTAGTTGTTACAGGTAGGTCTAGCTGTCACCTACATCTAGTTGTTACAGGTAGGTCTAGCTGTCACCTACGTCTAGTTGTTACAGGTAGGTCTAGCTGTCACATATATATAGTTGTTACAGGTAGGTCTAGCTGTCACATACATCTAGTTGTTACAGGTAGGTCTAGCTGTCACATACATCTAGTTGTTACAGGTAGGTCTAGCTGTCACCTACATCTAGTTGTTACAGGTAGGTCTAGCTGTCACATACATATAGTTGTTACAGGTAGGTCTAGCTGTCCCCTACATCTAGTTGTTACAGGTAGGTCTAGCTGTCACATACATCTAGTTGTTACAGGTAGGTCTAGCTGTCACCTACATCTAGTTGTTACAGGTAGGTCTAGCTGTCACATACATCTAGTTGTTACAGGTAGGTCTAGCTGTCACATACATCTAGTTGTTACAAGTAGGTCTAGCTGTCACCTACATCTAGTTGCTACAGGTAGGTCTAGCTGTCACCTACGTCTAGTTGTTACAGGTAGGTCTAGCTGTCACATACATCTAGTTGTTACAGGTAGGTCTAGCTGTCACCTACATCTAGTTATTACAGGTAGGTCTAGCTGTCACATACATCTAGTTGTTACAGGTAGGTCTAGCTGTCACCTACATCTAGTTGTTACAGGTAGGTCTAGCTGTCACATACATCTAGTTATTACAGGTAGGTCTAGCTGTCACATACATCTAGTTGTTACAGGTAGGTCTAGCTGTCACATACATCTAGTTGTTACAGGTAGGTCTAGCTGCCACCTACATCTAGTTGTTACAGGTAGGTCTAGCTGTCACATACATCTAGTTGTTACAGGTAGGTCTAGCTGTCACCTACATCTAGTTGTTACAGATAGGTTTAGCTGTCACCTACATATAGTTGTTACATGTAGGTCTAGATGTCACATACATCTAGTTGTTACAGGTAGGTCTAGCTGTCACCTACATCTAGTTGTTACAGGTAGGTCTAGCTGTCACCTACGTCTAGTTGTTACAGGTAGGTCTAGCTGTCACCTACATCTAGTTGTTACAGGTAGGTCTAGCTGTCACCTACATCTAGTTGTTACAGGTAGGTCTAGCTGTCACATACATCTAGTTGTTACAGGTAGGTCTAGCTGTCACCTACGTCTAGTTGTTACAGGTAGGTCTAGCTGTCACATACATCTAGTTGTTACAGGTAGGTCTAGCTGTCACATACATCTAGTTGTTACAGGTAGGTCTAGCTGTCACATACATCTAGTTGTTACAGGTAGATCTAGCTGTCCCCTACATCTAGTAGTTACAGGTAGGTCTAGCTGTCACCTACATCTAGTTGTTACAGGTATGTCTAGCTGTCACATACATCTAGTTGTTACATGTAGGTCTAGCTGTCCCCTACATCTAGTTGTTACAGGTAGGTCTAGCTGTCACCTACATCTAGTTGTTACAGGTAGGTCTAGCTGTCACCTACGTCTAGTTGTTACAGGTAGGTCTAGCTGTCACCGACATCTAGTTGTTACAGGTAGGTCTAGCTGTCACATACATCTAGTTGTTACAGGTAGGTCTAGCTGTCACATACATCTAGTTGTTACAGGTAGGTCTAGCTGTCACATACATCTAGTTGTTACATGTAGGTCTAGCTGTCCCCTACATCTAGTTGTTACAGGTAGGTCTAGCTGTCACCTACATCTAGTTGTTACAGGTAGGTCTAGCTGTCACCTACGTCTAGTTGTTACAGGTAGGTCTAGCTGTCACCGACATCTAGTTGTTACAGGTAGGTCTAGCTGTCACATACATCTAGTTGTTACAGGTAGGTCTAGCTGTCACATACATCTAGTTGTTACAGGTAGGTCTAGCTGTCACCTACATCTAGTTATTACAGGTAGGTCTAGCTGTCACACACATCTAGTTGTTACAGGTAGGTCTAGCTGTCACCTACGTCTAGTTGTTACAGGTAGGTCTAGCTGTCACCTACGTCTAGTTGTTACATGTAGGTCTAGCTGTCACCTACATCTGATACTTCAAGATCATCAAACTACAGCATTCAATACCACAACAGTTTACTGTCTATTAGCTTAAGCATATTTTATTTTCCAATATTATATAGTTTATAATTATATATAATGCATACATTAAACATTTCAAAATACAGAAACTTGATTAGAATGAAAGACAGCAAGTGCACGTATATGCGTGTACGTGTACATGAATGAATCAAGCAGTAACATATGATTAGCTAAGTGTTATTAACTTCATGAAAACCTATGTTATGATCCGATGTGCCTAATGGACGCGTTTGGACTAGACTAGTGCATGGAATAATTATGTAAGAAAGATACATTTGTATTTTAAAAAATTGTATTACTTAAATAATCTTTGGTTTGCTTTTCAAGAGTTGGGTTCATACATGCTAATGTAAACTCTTTACATGTTAACATGGAGATTGTTGCGCAAGTGTGACAAATATCTGATTTTTGTCAATTTACACACAGTAAGAGTTCTTTTTTGGAAATATATCATGATATGATTAAATTAGCATATGTCTTTGTAACATGTAATCGTATTTATTTTGTAATTTGCTTTGTTGTTTGTGAATGAGCTCAATGTTGTATGATCTAGAATTCGGCTGATCACTAGAATTCGGATATATTTTGCATTCTCTATCTATCTTCCGCTAATGTCGAAACCCTCGCGGGGACGTAGACATGGAGTATGAACGGTTGATGCTTGGTTTAAAATTATGAAGATGGGAGGAGGAGTGTAGCGACTGTGATATATATATGTAGACTTGTTCTGTCTTGCTGCACAGCTAGCCTTTATAGCGATGCGGTAGACCATCATGTAATGATGTAGCTGTGGTGTCCGTCGGTGGTAGATCATCGGATTTGAAATCGTAGGGCCCTGCGTTCGATACTCTGTCATGGCATGTATGTGGTGTCATTAAGCAAAGCATCTCACACACATTGGTTAGTGCTGGTTAACCACTAAAGACAGTAAAGTGTCTTACCTATAGCTACACCGTATCTGTATCCGTCTCATTTGGATTCTGTCGTAAAAGGATGCTGATTGGGCACCTTCCGATCTTCACACTCTCCTCGTCTCGTGCTATCATAGTGATATTACCCGGCCAAAAGCCATCATGGACCACTTAGGTCGCCTAAGCCTGGCCAGGGAAACATGTCTAGTGGTTTGACATTAATGAAACATACATACATAGCCTCCAGGTAATGGAGAATCAAGAGGTCGTGGGTTCAAACCCTGACATGGGCTTGGTTACTTTAGATCCTACACTATGCTAGATCTGAATGTATATAATATATACATTCTTAAAATGCTTCTTCCGGATAATTAGATGACCACTGTCTGATGTGTTGTCGTACTGTGCTACATATTGAATGACCCAAAAGCTAATAATATAAGTTTTAACCCGGATATTAACCTCAGATTTGCGTACTTCAACATCGGCTAAACATCGGCCCGGCTAGCTGAGTTGTTTGAGAGGCTGTGGGTTTGAACCGCATTATGCCATGTTGGGTAAATAACTCTTCCACCACTGTTTATTTGTCTGTGCAACTTCTGTCACCAATTTCAAATACTTGGTGGAGTATGTTAATACTAGGCTTGAAAACTATCGGCCCGGACACAGCATGAAGTGTTTCCCGGTGTTTAGTTAGCACAGAGAATGTGAATGCACAGAATAAAGTGATTGTTAACTATTATGCAATCTGTCATATTTTGTGTCCGCCTCCGTGGTCGAGTGGTTACGGTCGCTGACTTGTATACCACTGTAACCTATCATCACTGATGGTCACAGGTTTGAGTCCCGCTCAGACCGTGTCTCTTTATATGAAAAAGTTGGCAGTTTCTTACGGAGGTTGGTGCACCCACGTACTGGTTAACTGCTGGAGCCTGCCCAGGAAAGGTGTTGTTAGGTAAACTGCCCGCCGGCGATATAGCCCAAAATGGTGCTGATGCAGGCGTAAAACCTGAAAATATAACATAACTGTCATATTTTGCCACCTCAAATGAAAACCATGGGATTAATTCCCTTCACCATTTGCATACATGTAATCTAGTTCGACCATGTTTTCCAGTTCTGGAAGATTAATGAAAAAGCTCTGAAATGTCAGCAGCAACAAAAAGAAAACATGTAGAGAAGGAAGTATTGCATGACTATGTCCTACCAGAGGGACACCAGCAAATTGTCAAGGTAAAAAACATTTTGTTTAAAGTTTATTTAACGTCGCTACCCGTTGCCCATTTGAGTGACGGACAGTTTACCTAACCTGGACAGGCTCTAGCGGTTAACCAGTACTTAGTGCACCAACATCCGTAAGAAACTGCCAACTTGTTCATATAAAGAAACACAGTCTTAGCGGGGCACGAACCTGTCACCATTAGTGATGGTAGATTACAATTGTATTGAAGTCAGCGACCGTAACCACTCGACAAGGTTGTCAGGTTTCTTCCCTCGGCACTCGACCACGGAGGCAGACAAGGCCAGGTATAGTCTGAGGATTCTATTTTGTAACAACTTAAATCATATAAAGAAAACTTAATATAACCTTGTCCTGTACAACCGATATGTAGAGGTGTTGTAGATGGTGTTCATACTCATGGAATTATGGTAGTCTATACTCATGGAATTGTGGGAGTCTATACGCATGGAATTGTGGGAGTCTATACGCATGGAATTGTGGGAAGATATTCCATACTCATGGAATTGTGGGGGTCTATATGTATGGAATTGTGGGAAGATATTCCATACTCATGGAATTGGGGGAAGATAGTCCATACTTGTGGAATTGGGGGAAGATATTCCATACTCATGGAATTGGGGGAAGATAGTCCATACTCATGGAATTGGGGAAGATATTCCATACTCATGGAATTGGGGGAAGATATTCCATACTCATGGAATTGGGGGAAGATAGTCCATACTCATGGAATTGGGAGAAGATAGTCCATACTCCTGGAATTTGGGGAAGATATTCCATACTCATGGAATTGGGGGAAGATATTCCATACTCATGGAATTGGAGGAAGATAGTCCATACTCATGGAATTGGAGGAAGATATTCCATACTCGTGGAATTGGGGGAAGATAGTCCATACTCGTGGAATTGGGGAAGATAGTCCATACTCGTGGAATTGAGGGAAGATATTCCATACTCATGGAATTGGGGGAAGATATCCATACTCATGGAATTGGGGGAAGATAGTCCATACTCCGTGGAATTGGGGGAAGATAGTCCTACTCGTGGAATTGGGGAAGATAGTCCATACTCATGGAATTGGGGGAAGATATTCCATACTCATGGAATTGGGGGAAGATATTCCATACTCATGGAATTGGGGGAAGATAGTCCATACTCGTGGAATTGGGGGAAGATATTCCATACTCGTGGAATTGGGGAATATATTCCTTACTCGTGGAATTGGGGGAAGATATTCCATACTTGTGGAATTGGGGGAAGATATTCCATACTCGTGGAATTGGGGAAGATATTCCATACTCGTGGAATTGGGGGGAAGATATTCCATACTCGTGGAATTGGGGGAAGATATTCCATACTCGTGGAATTGGAGGAAGATATCCATACTCGTGGAATTGGGGGAAGCTATTCCATACTCGTGGAATTGAGGGAAGATATTCCATACTCGTGGAATTGGGGGAAGATATTCCATACTCGTGGAATTGGGGGAAGATATTCCATACTCGTGGAATTGGGGGAAGATATTCCATACTCGTGGAATTGGGGGAATATATCCATACTCGTGGAATTGAGGGAAGCTATTCCATACTCGTGGAATTGGGGGAAGATATTCCATACTCGTGGAATTGGGGGAAGATATTCCATACTCGTGGAATTGGGGGAAGATATTCCATACTCGTGGAATTGGGGGAAGATATTCCATACTCATGGAATTGGTGGAAGATATTCCATACTCATGGAATTGGGGGAAGATATTCCATACTCGTTGGAATTGGGGGAAGATATTCCATACTCATGGAATTGGGGGAAGATATTCCATACTCGTGGAATTGGGGGAAGATATTCCATACTCGTGGAATTGGGGGAAGATAGTCCATACTCGTGGAATTGGGGGAAGATATTCCATACTCGTGGAATTGGGGGAAGATAGTCCATACTCATGGAATTGGGGAAGATATTCCATACTCATGGAATTGGGGAAGATAGTCCATACTCATGGAATTGGGGGAAGATATTCCATACTCGTGGAATTGGGGGAAGATAGTCCATACTCGTGGAATTGGGGGAAGATATTCCATACTCGTGGAATTGGGGGAAGATAGTCCATACTCGTGGAATTGGGGGAAGATATTCCATACTCGTGGAATTGAGGGAAGATATTCCATACTCGTGGAATTGGGGGAAGATATTCCATACTCATGGAATTGGGGGAAGGTATTCCATACTCATGGAATTGGGGGAAGATATTCCATACTCATGGAATTGGGGGAAGATATTCCATACTCATGGAATTGGGGGAAGATATTCCATACTCATGGAATTGGGGGAAGATATTCCATACTCATGGAATTGGGGGAAGATATTCCATACTTGGGAACCACGGTGATGATATCCTTAGACAGAACAGTTAAATCCAGATTGCCGGCCTCTTCTTACCTTGATGCCGATGAATTCTATCGTGAATGAGGTTTAAAGTGCGATGAAACTAAAGTTGTTTCATAATTATGCTGAAAGAAATCTATAATAGACTAAGCAATTCTTCTAATGGGGTTAAGAGAAAAATGTTTAGCCACTTAGATATTCAGCAATGTGTTATTCTATCTGTCCAATAAATGTGTTAATCTATCTATCCAATAAATGTGTTATTCTATCTATCCAATAAATGTGTTAATCTATCTATCCAATAAATGTGTTATTCTATCTATCCAATCATCATATTGTTCTTTGATTACAGGTAGCGGCAGGCCGAGGCAACAATCTGCATGAAGTTGAAACTGACAATAATGATAGATTCTTGGTCAGCATGCCAACAAAATTCCGTAAAAATGTCTGGATTAAAAGAGGTGCCCTATCTTATTATTCTGGAATTATTTACTATTGTTTTCTGATAAAAAAGTCTCCCTGATCCGCCCCACCTCTCTCTATTTCTCATGGAGAAGTTGAAGGTCTCCCTGATCCATCCTCACCTCTCTCTATTTCTCATGGAGAAGTTGAAGGTCTCCCTGATCCGCTCCACCTCTCTATTTCTCATGGAGAAGTTGAAGATCTCCCTGATCCATCCCACCTCTCTTTATTTCTCATGGTGAAGGTCTCCCTGATCCACCCCCACCTCTCTTTATTTCTCATGGTGAAGGTCTCCCTGATCCACCCCACCTCTCTTTATTTCTCATGGTGAAGGTCTCCCTGATCCACCCCCACCTCTCTCTATTTCTCATGGAAAAGTTGAAGGTCTCCCTGATCCACCCCACCTCTCTTTATTTCTCATGGTGAAGGTCTCCCTGATCCACCCCCACCTCTCTCTATTTCTCATGGAGAAGTTGAAGGTCTCCCTGATCCATCCCCACCTCTCTTTATTTCTCATGGTGAAGGTCTCCCTGATCCACCCCCACCTCTCTCTATTTCTCATGGAGAAGTTGAAGGTCTCCCTGATCCATCCCCACCTCTCTCTATTTCTCATGGAGAAGTTGAAGGTCTCCCTGATCCACCCCCACCTCTCTCTATTTCTCATGGAGAAGTTGAAGGTCTCCCTGATCCATCCCCACCTCTCTTTATTTCTCATGGTGAAGGTCTCCCTGATCCACCCCACCTCTCTCTATTTCTCATGGTGAAGGTCTCCCTGATCCATCCCCACCTCTCTCTATTTCTCGTTGAGAAGTTGAAGGTCTCCCTGATCCGCCCCACCTCTCTCTATTTCTCATGGAGAAGTTGAAGGTCTCCCTGATCCGCTCCACCTCTCTCTATTTCTCATGGAGAAGTTGAAGGTCTCCCTGATCCATCCCCACCTCTCTCTATTTCTCGTTGAGAAGTTGAAGCTCTCCCTGATCCGCCCCACCTCTCTCTATTTCTCATGGAGAAGTTGAAGGTCTCCCTGATCCGCCCCACCTCTCTCTATTTCTCATGGAGAAGATGAAGGTTTACCTGAAGCCCTGGTTATGTTGCTGTAATTCCGTATGCTCACAAACTTTCATCGATTTCTTTGTTTGCACCATGTACATGTATGCGAGATTGAAATATACTAGACAGTTATCATGTTGATATATGCCGAATGTGTCCGTTAATATTGTAGGAAAGAGAATAGCTCTTGGAGAGATGCAAACCTCAGGCTGGTATTTGACACACAAGAACAAATGCTTGATTTCATTTGACCTTGAAAGGTGAAGGTTATGGCTTATTTGAAGGTCATATGTAGTTTCCTGTAAGTGGACACCTTGCTGACCACAGGCGTTAACCGATTCCTTCCAGAGGTCACTGGGAGTGGACACCTTGCTGACCACAGGTGTTAACCGATTCCTTCCAGAATTTAATCACTTCCTCATAGACCATCACTATATATCCACAATGTTTCGTCAACATCCATCAACAACTTTGTGTGAGTTAGCCTGTCTACATACAGATCATGTTCACAAAGTAATGTATAATATTAGTATGTATGTGTATGGTGTATCATGAATATACAGTCAAACCTGTGTTAGTGGTCACCTCCATTGAGCAGCCAACCTGTATTAAGCAGCCAGTTTCCAGATTCCCAATATGATGTTTTATTATACATTTGCCCTCTATTAAGCAGCCACCTGTGTTAAGCAGCCACTTTCTGTGATTCCCTTAGCTAGCTGCTTAAGACAGGTTTGACTGTACATGTGTATAGTGTATGTGTGTTATTGTATGTATGTGTATGGTGTATCATGTATATACATGTGTGTAGTGTATGTATGTGTATGGTGTATCATGTATATACATGTGTGTAGTGTATGTGTGTTATTGTATGTATGTGTATGGTGTATCATGTATATACATGTGTGTAGTGTATGTGTGTTATTGTATGTATGTGTATGGTGTATCATGTATATACATGTGTGTAGTGTATGTATGTGTATGGTGTATCATGTATATACATGTGTGTAGTGTATGTATGTGTATGGTGTATCATGTATATACATGTGTGTAGTGTATGGTGTATCATGTATATACATGTGTGTAGTGTATGTGTGTGTATGGTGTATCATGTATATACATGTGTGTAGTGTATGTATGTGTATGGTGTATCATGTATATACATGTGTGTAGTGTATGTGTGTGTATGGTGTATCATGTATATACATGTGTGTAGTGTATGTATGTGTATGGTGTATCATGTATATACATGTGTGTAGTGTATGTATGTGTATGGTGTATCATGTATATACATGTGTGTAGTGTGTGTATGGTGTATCATGTATATACATGTGTGTAGTGTATGTATGTGTATGGTGTATCATGTATATACATGTGTGTAGTGTATGTGTGTGTATGGTGTATCATGTATATACATGTGTGTAGTGTATGGTGTATCATGTATATACATGTGTTTAGTGTATGTATGTGTATGGTGTATCATGTATATACATGTGTGTAGTGTATGTATGTGTATGCTGTATCATGTATATACATGTGTGTAGTGTATGTGTGTTATTGTATGTATGTGTATGGTGTATCATGTATATACATGTGTGTAGTGTATGTATGTGTATGGTGTATCATGTATATACATGTGTGTAGTGTGTGTGTGTTATTGTATGTATGTGTATGGTGTATCATGTATATACATGTGTGTAGTGTATGTATGTGTATGGTGTATCATGTATATACATGTGTGTAGTGTATGTGTGTTATTGTATGTATGTGTATGGTGTATCATGTATATACATGTGTGTAGTGTATGTATGTGTATGGTGTACCATGTATTTACATATGTGTAGTGTATGTGTGTTATTGTATGTATGTGTATGGTGTATCATGTATGTACATGTGTGTAGTGTATGTATGTGTATGGTGTATCATGTATATACATGTGTGTAGTGTATGTGTGTTATTGTATGTATGTGTATGGTGTATCATGTATATACATGTGTGTAGTGTATGTGTGTTATTGTATGTATGTGTATGCTGTATCATGTATATACATGTGTGTAGTATATGTGTGTTATTGTATGTATGTGTATGGTGTATCATGTATATACATGTGTGTAGTGTATGTATGTGTATGGTGTATCATGTATATACATGTGTGTAGTGTGTGTATGGTGTATCATGTATATACATGTGTGTAGTGTATGTATGTGTATGGTGTATCATGTATATACATGTGTGTAGTGTATGTGTGTGTATGGTGTATCATGTATATACATGTGTGTAGTGTATGGTGTATCATGTATATACATGTGTTTAGTGTATGTATGTGTATGGTGTATCATGTATATACATGTGTGTAGTGTATGTATGTGTATGCTGTATCATGTATATACATGTGTGTAGTGTATGTGTGTTATTGTATGTATGTGTATGGTGTATCATGTATATACATGTGTGTAGTGTATGTATGTGTATGGTGTATCATGTATATACATGTGTGTAGTGTATGTATGTGTATGGTGTATCATGTATATACATGTGTGTAGATGTGTGTATGTATGTATGTGTATGGTGTATCATGTATATACATGTGTGTAGTGTATGTGTGTTATTGTATGTATGTGTATGGTGTATCATGTATATACATGTGTGTAGTGTATGTATGTGTATGGTGTATCATGTATATACATTTGTGTAGTGTATGTGTGTTATTGTATGTATGTGTATGGTGTATCATGTATATACATGTGTGTAGTGTATGTATGTGTATGGTGTATCATGTATATACATGTGTGTAGTGTATGTGTGTTATTGTATGTATGTGTATGGTGTATCATGTATATACATGTGTGTAGTGTATGTGTGTTATTGTATGTATGTGTATGGTGTATCATGTATATACATGTGTGTAGTATATGTGTGTTATTGTATGTATGTGTATGGTGTATCATGTATATACATGTGTGTAGTGTATGTATGTGTATGGTGTATCATGTATATACATGTGTGTGTGTGTATGGTGTATCATGTATATACATGTGTGTAGTGTATGTATGTGTATGGTGTATCATGTATATACATGTGTGTAGTGTATGTGTGTGTATGGTGTATCATGTATATACATGTGTGTAGTGTATGGTGTATCATGTATATACATGTGTTTAGTGTATGTATGTGTATGGTGTATCATGTATATACATGTGTGTAGTGTATGTATGTGTATGCTGTATCATGTATATACATGTGTGTAGTGTATGTGTGTTATTGTATGTATGTGTATGGTGTATCATGTATATACATGTGTGTAGTGTATGTATGTGTATGGTGTATCATGTATATACATGTGTGTAGTGTGTGTGTGTTATTGTATGTATGTGTATGGTGTATCATGTATATACATGTGTGTAGTGTATGTATGTGTATGGTGTATCATGTATATACATGTGTGTAGTGTATGTGTGTTATTGTATGTATGTGTATGGTGTATCATGTATATACATGTGTGTAGTGTATGTATGTGTATGGTGTACCATGTATTTACATATGTGTAGTGTATGTGTGTTATTGTATGTATGTGTATGGTGTATCATGTATATACATGTGTGTAGTGTATGTGTGTTGTTGTATGTATGTGTATGGTGTATGATGTATATACATGTGTGTAGTGTATGTATGTGTATGGTGTATCATATATATACATTTGTGTAGTGTATGTGTGTTATTGTATGTATGTGTATGGTGTATCATGTATATACATGTGTGAAGTGTATGTGTGTTATTGTATGTATGTGTATGGTGTATCATGTATATACATGTGTGTAGTGTATGGGGTATCATGTATATACATGTGTGTAGTGTATGTATGTGTATGGTGTATCATGTATATACATGTGTGTAGTGTATGTATGTGTATGGTGTATCATGTATATACATTTGTGTAGTGTATGTGTGTTATTGTATGTATGTGTATGGTGTATCATGTATATACATGTGTGTAGTGTATGTATGTGTATGGTGTATCATGTATATACATTTGTGTAATGTGTGTATTGTATGTATGTGTATGGTGTATCATGTATATACATGTGTGTAGTGTATGTGTGTTATTGTATGTATGTGTATGGTGTATCATGTATATACATGTGTGTATTGTATGTATGTGTATGGTGTATCATGTATATACATGTGTGTAGTGTATGTATGTGTATGGTGTATCATGTATATACATGTGTGTAGTGTATGTGTGTTATTGTATGTATGTGTATGCTGTATCATGTATATACATGTGTGTAGTGTATGTATGTGTATGGTGTATCATGTATATACATGTGTGTATAGTGTATGTGTGTGTATGGTGTATCATGTATATACATGTGTGTAGTGTATGTGTGTAGTGTATGTGTGTTATTGTATGTATGTGTATGGTGTATCATGTATATACATGTGTGTAGTGTATGTGTGTTATTGTATGTATGTGTATGGTGTATCATGTATATACATGTGTGTAGTGTATGTGTGTTATTGTATGTATGTGTATGCTGTATCATGTATATACATGTGTGTAGTGTATGTGTGTTATTGTATGTATGTGTATGGTGTATCATGTATATACATGTGTGTAGTGTATGTATGTGTATGGTGTATCATGTATATACATGTGTGTAGTGTATGTGTGTGTATGGTGTATCATGTATATACAAATGTGTGTAGTGTATGTATGTGTATGGTGTATCATGTATATACATATGTGTAGTGTATGTGTGTTATTGTATGTATGTGTATGGTGTATCATGTATGTGTATGGTGTATATGTATATACATGTGTGTAGTGTATGTATGTGTATGGTGTATCATGTATATACATGTGTGTAGTGTATGTATGTGTATGGTGTATCATGTATATACATGTGTGTAGTGTATGTATGTGTATTATCGTATAACATGTGTGTATGTATGTATGTGTATGGTGTATCATGTATATACATGTAGTGTAGTGTATGTGTGTTATTGTATGTATGTGTATGGTGTATCATGTATATACATGTGTGTAGGTATGTATGTGTATGGTGTATCATGTATATACATGTGTGTAGTGTATGTATGTGTATGGTGTATCATGTATATACATGTGTGTAGTGTATGTATGTGTATGGTGTATCATGTATATACATGTGTGTAGTGTATGGTGTATCATGTATATACATGTGTGTAGTGTATGTGTGTGTATGGTGTATCATGTATATACATGTGTGTAGTGTACGTGTGTTATTGTATGTATGTGTATGATGTATCATGTATATACATGTGTGTAGTGTATGGTGTATCATGTATATACATGTGTGTAGTGTATGTATGTGTATGGTGTATCATGTATATACATGTGTGTAGTGTATGTATGTGTATGGTGTATCATGTATATACATGTGTGTAGTGTATGTATGTGTATGGTGTATCATGTATATACATGTGTGTAGTGTATGTGTGTGTATGGTGTATCATGTATATACATGTGTGTAGTGTATGTATGTGTATGGTGTATCATGTATATACATGTGTGTAGTGTATGTGTGTGTATGGTGTATCATGTATATACATGTGTGGTGTATGGTGTATCATGTATATACATGTGTGTAGTGTATGTATGTGTATGGTGTATCATGTATATACATGTGTGTAGTGTATGTGTGTTATTGTATGTATGTGTATGGTGTATCATGTATATACATGTGTGTAGTGTATGTATGTGTATGGTGTATCATGTATATACATGTGTGTAGTGTATGTGTGTTATTGTATGTATGTGTATGGTGTATCATGTATATACATGTGTGTAGTGTATGTGTGTTATTGATGTATGTGTATGGTGTATCATGTATATACATGTGTGTAGTGTATGTGTGTTATGTATGTATGTGTATGGTGTATCATGTATATACATGTGTGTAGTGTATGTATGTGTATGGTGATCATGTATATACATGTGTGTAGTGTATGTGTGTGTATGGTGTATCATGTATATACATGTGTGTAGTGTATGTGTGTTATTGTATGTATGTGTATGGTGTATCATGTATATACATGTGTGTAGTGTATGTGTGTTATTGTATGTATGTGTATGGTGTATCATGTATATACATGTGTGTAGTGTATGTATGTGTATGGTGTATCATGTATATACATGTGTGTAGTGTATGTGTGTTATTGTATGTATGTGTATGGTGTATCATGTATATACATGTGTGTAGTGTATGTACGTGTATGGTGTATCATGTATATACATGTGTGTAGTGTATGTGTGTTATTGTATGTATGTGTATGGTGTATCATGTATATACATGTGTGTTATTGTATGTGTGTGTATGGTGTATCATGTATATACATGTGTGTAGTGTATGTATGTGTATAGTGTATCATGTATATACATGTGTGTAGTGTATGTATGTGTATAGTGTATCATGTATATACATGTGTGTAGTGTATGTATGTGTATGGTGTATCATGTATATACATGTGTGTAGTGTATGTGTGTTATTGTATGTATGGTGTATCATGTATATACATGTGTGTAGTGTATGTGTGTTATTGTATGTATGTATATGGTGTATCATGTATATACATGTGTGTAGTGTATGTGTGTTATTGTATGTATGTGTATGGTGTATCATGTATATACATGTGTGTAGTGTATGTATGTGTATGGTGTATCATGTATATACATGTGTGTATGTGTATGGTGCATCATGTATATACATGTGTGTAGTGTATGTATGTGTATGGTGTATCATGTATATACATGTGTGTAGTGTATGTGTTGTATGGTGTATCATATATATACATGTGTGTAGTGTATGTATGTGTATGGTGTATCATGTATATACATGTGTGTAGTGTATGTGTGTTATTGTATGTATGTGTATGGTGTATCATGTGTGTAGTGTATGGTGTATCATGTATATACATGTGTGTAGTGTATGTATGTGTATGGTGCATCATGTATATACATGTGTGTAGTGTATGTGTGTTATTGTATGTATGTGTATGGTGTATCATGTATATACATGTGTGTAGTGTATGGTGTATCATGTATATACATGTGTGTAGTGTATGGTGTATCATGTATATACATGTGTGTATTGTATGTATGTGTATGGTATATCATGTATATACATGTGTGTTATTGTATGTGTGTTATTGTATGTATGTGTATGGTGTATCATGTATATACATGTGTGTAGTGTATGTGTGTTATTGTATGTATGTGTATGGTGTATCATGTATATACATGTGTGTAGTGTATGTATGTGTATGGTGTATCATGTATATACACGTGTGTAGTGTATGTATGTGTATGGTGTATCATGTATATACATGTGTGTAGTGTATGTGTGTGTATGGTGTATCATGTATATACATGTGTGTAGTGTATGTATGTGTATGGTGTATCATGTATATACATGTGTGTAGTGTATGTGTGTGTATGGTGTATCATGTATATACATGTAGTGTATGTGTGTTATTGTATGTATGTGTATGGTGTATCATGTATATACATGTAGTGTATGTGTGTTATAGTATGTATGTGTATGGTGTGTCATGTATATACATGTGTGTAGTGTATGTATGTGTATGGTGTATCATGTGTATACATGTGTGTAGTGTATGTGTGTTATTGTATGTATGTGTATGGTGTATCATGTATATACATGTGTGTAGTGTATGTGTGTAGTGTATGTGTGTTATTGTATGTATGTGTATGGTGTATCATGTATATACATGTGTGTAGTGTATGTGTGTTATTGTATGTATGTATATGGTGTATCATGTATATACATGTGTGTAGTGTATGTGTGTTATTGTATGTATGTGTATGGTGTATCATGTATATACATGTGTGTAGTGTATGTGTGTTATTGTATGTGTGTGTATGGTGTATCATGTATATACATGTGTATAGTGTATATGTGTTATTGTATGTATGTGTATGGTGTATCATGTATATACATGTGTGTAGTGTATGTATGTGTATGGTGTATCATGTATATACATGTGTGTAGTGTATGTGTGTTATTGTATGTATGTGTATGGTGTATCATGTATATACATGTGTGTAGTGTATGTGTGTAGTGTATGTGTGTTATTGTATGTGTGTGTATGCTGTATCATGTATATACATGTGTGTAGTGTATGTGTGTAGTGTATGTGTGTTATTGTATGTATGTGTATGCTGTATCATGTATATACATGTGTGTAGTGTATGTGTGTTATTGTATGTATGTGTGTTATTGTATGTATGTATGTGTATGCTGTATCATGTATATACATGTGTGTAGTGTATGTATGTGTATGCTGTATCATGTATATACATGTGTGTAGTGTATGTGTGTTATTGTATGTATGTGTATGGTGTATCATGTATATACATGTGTGTAGTGTATGTGTGTAGTGTATGTGTGTTATTGTATGTGTAGTGTATGGTGTATCATGTATATACATGTGTATAGTGTATATGTGTTATTGTATGTGTAGTGTATGGTGTATCATGTAT
The DNA here is from genome assembly GCA_014843695.1 of Archivesica marissinica. NCBI lineage: Eukaryota > Metazoa > Mollusca > Bivalvia > Venerida > Vesicomyidae > Archivesica > Archivesica marissinica. Next base: position 1,459,403 of record CM026404.1, read on the forward strand.
ATACATGTGTGTAGTGTATGTATGTGTATGGTGTATCATGTATATACATGTGTGTAGTGTATGGTGTATCATGTATATACATGTGTGTAGTATGTGTATGGTGTATCATGTATATACATGTGTGTAGTGTATGTGTGTAGTGTATGTGTGTTAGTGTATGTATGTGTATGCTGTATCATGTATATACATGTGTGTAGTGTATGTATGTGTATGGTGTATCATGTATATACATGTGTGTAGTGTATGTATGTGTATGGTGTATCATGTATATACATGTGTGTAGTGTATGTATGTATTTGTATGGTGTATCATGTATATACATGTGTGTAGTGTATGTGTGTAGTGTATGTATGTGTATGGTGTATCATGTATATACATGTGTGTAGTGTATGTGTGTATTGTATGTATGTGTATGGTGTATCATGTATATACATGTGTGTAGTGTATGTGTGTATTGTATGTATGTGTATGGTGTATCATGTATATACCTGTAGTGTATGTGTGTTTGTTTTCTAGGGGATTTTGTGATGGTTGAACCAATCGGTGAAGGAAATAAAGTGAAAGCGGAGATTGTAAGCATCCTGTACAAGGATCAAATAAAATACATCAAAGATGAAGGAAAATGGTATGTATGTTATGCTGCTACATGTATAGTGGTTAAGGTGTCCGCCTACGGAGCAGGAGGTCGAAGGTTCGAACCTTGTCAGGGGTTCGTTCTGATATTGCCGGTTGGTAAGCCGCCAGCTAGTTATATAATGGTTACCGATTGCCTACCAGCATGGTGCCTGGCATACAACCATAGGATTCGGGAAGTACTGATGTTTATAAAAATAGTTGTCTCATAAGTCAGATATGACTGGCCCTTTAAATATGGGTGACACAATAATAAACAAACACTTTACTTTTACTTTTTGTATAAAGTCAAATATGCGGTGTCATTTTCTTCTATTGGTCAAATACATTTGTACTGGTGAAATACCATTGGATTGCACTCGGCCGTATGACAGTCCAGCGCACATTCATGACAAGGGTGTAACTATGTCGTGCATTATGGGATTTTGATAATGTATATTTTGTGTCAGGGCTATTGCATTAGTTATCTCCCCTGTTTAGCACGATTGGGTTATACAAATTTATTTTAGCTCGATTGTGAAACAAGTTCTTACAACTTATGTTAATCACTCCCGAGACCTCATTCCAAGAGAGGCAGCGTGAAATTTAAATGCCTTGCCTAAGCCCTAAGGGCACCATCGTAACGGCTCCAGCGGGGCTCGAATTCCGGACCTCTTCATAAATCAATGTGGAGAACTACATGTAGTATCTGGTGTATTGTGTGTGGATCATGATCAAACCTCATATATCAATGTGCAGAACTAGTATCCGGTGTATTGTGTGTGGGCCATCAAACTTCATATATCTATGTGCAGAACTAGTATCCGGTGTATTGTGTGTGGGCCATCAAACTTCATATATCTATGTGCAGAACTAGTATCCGGTGTATTGTGTGTGGGCCATCAAACTTCATATATCTATGTGCAGAACTAGTATCCGGTGTATTGTGTGTGGGCCATCAAACTTCATATATCTATGTGCAGAACTAGTATCTGGTGTATTGTGTGTGGGCCATCAAACTTCATATATCAATGTGCAGAACTAGTATCTGGTGTATTGTGTGTGGGCCATCAAACTTCATATATCTATGTGCAGAACTAGTATCCGGTGTATTGTGCGCGTGCCATGGTCAAGTCAAGTTGTAAGAACTTGTTTCGCAATAGAGCTAAAATAAATTTCTATAAACTAAGTTTGACCATGATTGTTCGTCTCGCCACAGATTGGGCTGACGCTCTCGTACAATACTCCTAGTCACTATGCATGTAGTCGGTGATAATTCATGGTGCGTACTGGTATCTTATTTAATATGCTGATTATGTCCTTCAGGCCCTCTGGATTCTCCGATGCTTCAAGCAATAAGAACAATAATAGTATGATTCCAGAGGACATGTTGCCGCCCAGCGACACTGACTCTGACAGTGAGGACAACCTCGGTGATAAAGTGATTAATACTAACAGACATATGGTCACGTATGAGGAATCCGACAGCAGTGACGAGGACGAGGAGAATGACTGAAACTACACATGTAGATCACACCAGTGTTAAATAAATTGACAATATAGTTTAGACTTTATTAAATAATTCAATTTACAATGATTGCCAATTAAATTTTTAACAACTATAATAATCAGTCTCATTGGCACAAATCCAATCGTACATGGTCCATTGTGTGCAAGGATGCACGAGAAAACACATATCTGACCTGGCGACTGCCATACCATCTCGCACCCTACGCAGACCGAGGATCGAACATGCTTTAGGGAGATGCAAGCCTGCTAACTGACAATAGAGGAGTGGAGATATCATATTCGTATTGTGAATGTCTGATCAAAATGGTCCAATTGCAGTACAATTAATGTCAAGATAGTGTAAAAACATTTGCACAGAATTAAGAAAGCGATTATGAATTATGAGTAGCCTTAAGCCATTATCAGTAGTTAGTAGTTAGTGTGTATTTTATAACCGGTTTCTTTAAGCATTTTTTACTTTATCTCATTAAAACTTAAAGCGACATTACATCGCCAAAAGCGCCAAAAGCGCCAAAAGCAAATTAAAAAATGCATTTTTTTTCACGTATAACTGCATTGCTACTACAAATTCTTCTGAATACATCGAAAACAGTGTTTTTGTGGTATATAATCTTTCAAACGTGAAAGTAGGATTTCATAAAATGGTCATCCGCGCTCCTGAATTGACGTTTGTTGTCATTGAAGGCAATATTAAACATGCGATACTTTCGTTTAGAGATACTTTAATTAAGATTAGTCTACACATAAATATGCATAGGCACTCATGTGAGATATCACGGTAAATATGTAGCATAACTCATGTTATTCATAATAAACGCGTTGTATTACGCATGCATGTCAACCCTATTTACATTATTTTGTTATGTCAACAAACCGCGTATATGACGTTTGTTTATTTGTTGAAATACTCAGGTTTTGAGGCGAATATTTGGGAAAAAATTATACCATATAATAGCAAATTACATTCTGCAGACATTTGCGTATTCACCGATGTAGTGTCGCTTTAAGCTACATAAAAAATGAATGATTCATTCAAATGTTATGCATTTTATTCATAGAAAAACAAGTGCCTCACTTACTTATAATTGTTTTAAAATAATTGTTGATCAATAAGATAATAATTCCGTGTAGCTTAGCAATTAAACAGTCATGGCCTGGAGGTTATGAAACTTCTCAGATCTCAAGTGATCTGATTGGTTGATTCTGAGTGTTACTGTCAGCTGAACCAATCAGACGCTTGAGACTGAGTTTTGAGATTGGAGAACAGCTTTATAACCTCCAGACATAGTTTCACTCAGTCTTTATAACCTCCAGGCATGGTTTCACTCAGTCTTTATAACCTCCAGACATGGTTTCACTCAGTCTTTATAACCTCCAGACATGGTTTCACTCAGTCTTTATAACCTCCAGGCATGGTTTCACTCAGTCTTTATAACCTCCAGGCATGGTTTCACTCAGTCTTTATAACCTCCAGACATGGTTTCACTCAGTCTTTATAACCTCCAGGCATGGTTTCACTCAGTCTTTATAACCTCCAGACATAGTTTCACTCAGTCTTTATAACCTCCAGGCATGGTTTCACTCAGTCTTTATAACCTCCAGACATGGTTTCACTCAGTCTTTATAACCTCCAGACATGGTTTCACTCAGTCTTTATAACCTCCAGACATGGTTTCACTCAGTCTTTATAACCTCCAGACATGGTTTCACTCAGTCTTTATAACCTCCAGACATGGTTTCACTCAGTCTTTATAACCTCCAGACATGGTTTCACTCAGTCTTTATAACCTCCAGACATGGTTTCACTCAGTCTTTATAACCTCCAGACATGGTTTCACTCAGTCTTTATAACCTCCAGACATGGTTTTACTCAGTCTTTATAATCTCCAGACATGGTTTCACTCAGTCTTTATAACCTCCAGACATGGTTTCACTCAGTCTTTATAACCTCCAGGCATGGTTTCACTCAGTCTTTATAACCTCCAGGCATGGTTTCACTCAGTCTTTATAACCTCCAGACATGGTTTCACTCAGTCTTTATAACCTCCAGGCATGGTTTCACTCAGTCTTTATAACCTCCAGGCATGGTTTCACTCAGTCTTTATAACCTCCAAACATGGTTTCACTCAGTCTTTATAACCTCCAGACATGGTTTCACTCAGTCTTTATAACCTCCAGGCATGGTTTCACTCAGTCTTTATAACCTCCAGGCATGGTTTCACTCAGTCTTTATAACCTCCAGACATGGTTTCACTCAGTCTTTATACCCTCCAGGCATGGTTTCACTCAGTCTTTATAACCTCCAGGCATGGTTTCACTCAGTCTTTATAACCTCCAGACATGGTTTCACTCAGTCTTTATAACCTCCAGGCATGGTTTCACTCAGTCTTTATAACCTCCAGGCATGGTTTCACTCAGTCTTTATAACCTCCAGGCATGGTTTCACTCAGTCTTTATAACCTCCAGGCATGGTTTCACTCAGTCTTTATAACCTCCAGACATGGTTTCACTCAGTCTTTATAACCTCCAGACATGGTTTCACTCAGTCTTTTCACAACAGAAATTCTGAGTTATTTTCCGATTTTCATGAAACGTTTACTTTATGTTTAGTATACATTTATTTGTCATATAATTAATTCACCTTTATTCCTCTCCTTAAATTTAAAGCACAGCCATGTGGATATTCTGACAAGTTAAAAGTTAGCGTGGATGCCGTCTGCCACCACACACTTTAAGCACCCAATGTAGTTCATATCCTGATGGAAACTATTAACCAGCGATTCATACTTAAATTATTGTTGTTTTTACTAGCATCTGTTCCCAGACTGGGGCACAATACATTGGATGACAGTTTAATTCCCTTCATTATTTTAACTGATACACTAAATCGTCTTTATTGTGAAATGTTGATACAATAAATCGTCTTTATTGTGAAATGTTGAAACAATAAATCACAAAAATCAATCAATAAACATAGTAAATAGCCTTCTGTTGTAACAGTCAATGTTTGTCCTATATAGCATGAGGGTTTCACAATATAGATGGTTTGTTGTAACAGTCAATGTTTGTCCTATATAGCTGAGGGTTTCACAATATAGATGGTTTATGGTAACAGTCAATGTTTGTCCTATATAGCTGAGGGTTTCACAATATAGATGGTTTTGGTAACAGTCAATGTTTGTGCTATATAGCATGAGGGTTTCACAATATAGATGGTTTATGGTAACAGTCAATGTTTGTGCTATATAGCATGAGGGTTTCACAATATAGATGGTTTTGGTAACAGTCAATGTTTGTGCTATATAGCATGAGGGTTTCACAATATAGATGGTTTATGGTAACAGTCAATGTTTGTGCTATATAGCATGAGGGTTTCACAATATAGATGGTTTATGGTAACAGTCAATGTTTGTGCTATATAGCATGAGGGTTTCACAATATAGATGGTTTGTGGTAACAGTCAATGTTTGTGCTATATAGCATGAGGGTTTCACAATATAGATGGTTTATGGTAACAGTCAATGTTTGTGCTATATAGCATGAGGGTTTCACAATATAGATGGTTTGTGGTAACAGTCAATGTTTGTGCTATATAGCATGAGGGTTTCACAATATAGATGGTTTGTGGTAACAGTCAATGTTTGTGCTATATAGCATGAGGGTTTCACAATATAGATGGTTTGTGGTAACAGTCAATGTTTGTGCTATATAGCATGAAAAAGGTTTCACAATATAGATGGTTTGTTGTAACAGTCAATGTTTGTGCTATATAGCTTGAGGGTTTCACAATATAGATGGTTTGTGGTAACAGTCAATGTTTGTGCTATATAGCATGAGGGTTTCACAATATAGATGGTTTGTTGTAACAGTCAATGTTTGTGCTATATAGCTTGAGGGTTTCACAATATAGATGGTTTGTTGTAACAGTCAATGTTTGTGCTATATAGCTTGAGGGTTTCACAATATAGATGGTTTGTTGTAACAGTCAATGTTTGTGCTATATAGCATGAGGGTTTCACTATATAGATGGTTTGTTGTAACAGTCAATGTTTGTCCTATATAGCATGAGGGTTTCACAATATAGATGGTTTGTTGTAACAGTCAATGTTTGTGCTATATAGCATGAGGGTTTCACTATATAGATGGTTTGTTGTAACAGTCAATGTTTGTGCTATATAGCATGAGGGTTTCATAATATAGATGGTTTATGGTAACAGTCAATGTTTGTGCTATATAGCTTGAGGGTTTCACAATATAGATGGTTTGTGGTAACAGTCAATGTTTGTGCTATATAGCAAGAGGGTTTCACAATATAGATGGTTTATGGTAACAGTCAATGTTTGTCCTATATAGCATGAGGGTTTCACAATATAGATGGTTTATGGTAACAGTCAATGTTTGTGCTATATAGCATGAGGGTTTCACAATATAGATGGTTTGTGGTAACAGTCAATGTTTGTGCTATATAGCATGAGGGTTTCACAATATAGATGGTTTGTGGTAACAGTCAATGTTTGTGCTATATAGCTGAGGGTTTCACAATATAGATGGTTATGGTAACAGTCAATGTTTGTGCTATATAGCTTGAGGGTTTCACAATATAGATGGTTTGTGGTAACAGTCAATGTTTGTGCTATATAGCATGAGGGTTTCACAATATAGATGGTTTGTGGTAACAGTCAATGTTTGTGCTATATAGCATGAGGGTTTCACAATATAGATGGTTTGTGGTAACAGTCAATGTTTGTGCTATATAGCATGAGGGTTTCACAATATAGATGGTTTATGGTAACAGTCAATGTTTGTCCTATATAGCATGAGGGTTTCACAATATAGATGGTTTATGGTAACAGTCAATGTTTGTGCTATATAGCTTGAGGGTTTCACAATATAGATGGTTTATGGTAACAGTCAATGTTTGTCCTATATAGCATGAGGGTTTCACAATATAGATGGTTTGTGGTAACAGTCAATGTTTGTGCTATATAGCATGAGGGTTTCACAATATAGATGGTTTGTGGTAACAGTCAATGTTTGTGCTATATAGCTTGAGGGTTTCACAATATAGATGGTTTATGGTAACAGTCAATGTTTGTGCTATATAGCTTGAGGGTTTCACAATATAGATGGTTTGTGGTAACAGTCAATGTTTGTGCTATATAGCTTGAGGGTTTCACAATATAGATGGTTTGTGGTAACAGTCAATGTTTGTGCTATATAGCTTGAGGGTTTCACAATATAGATGGTTTATGGTAACAGTCAATGTTTGTCCTATATAGCATGAGGGTTTCACAATATAGATGGTTTGTGGTAACAGTCAATGTTTGTGCTATATAGCATGAGGGTTTCACAATATAGATGGTTTGTGGTAACAGTCAATGTTTGTGCTATATAGCTTGAGGGTTTCACAATATAGATGGTTTATGGTAACAGTCAATGTTTGTGCTATATAGCTTGAGGGTTTCACAATATAGATGGTTTGTGGTAACAGTCAATGTTTGTGCTATATAGCTTGAGGGTTTCACAATATAGATGGTTTGTGGTAACAGTCAATGTTTGTGCTATATAGCTTGAGGGTTTCACAATATAGATGGTTTGTGGTAACAGTCAATGTTTGTGCTATATAGCATGAGGGTTTCACAATATAGATGGTTTGTGGAAACAGTCAATGTTTGTGCTATATAGCTTGAGGGTTTCACAATATAGATGGTTTATGGTAACAGTCAATGTTTGTCCTATATAGCATGAGGGTTTCACAATATAGATGGTTTATGGTAACAGTCAATGTTTGTCCTATATAGCATGAGGGTTTCACAATATAGATGGTTTGTTGTAACAGTCAATGTTTGTCCTATATAGCATGAGGGTTTCACAATATAGATGGTTTGTTGTAACAGTCAATGTTTGTGCTATATAGCATGAGGGTTTCACAATATAGATGGTTTGTGGTAACAGTCAATGTTTGTGCTATATAGCTTGATGGTTTGTGGTAACAGTCAATGTTTGTGCTATATAGCATGAGGGTTTCACAATATAGATGGTTTGTTGTAACAGTCAATGTTTGTCCTATATAGCATGAGGGTTTCACAATATAGATGGTTTGTTGTAACAGTCAATGTTTGTACTATATAGCATGAGGGTTTCACAATATAGATGGTTTGTGGAAACAGTCAATGTTTGTCCTATATAGCATGAGGGTTTCACAATATAGATGGTTTGTGGTAACAGTCAATGTTTGTGCTATATAGCATGAGGGTTTCACAATATAGATGGTTTGTGGTAACAGTCAATGTTTGTGCTATATAGCATGAGGGTTTCACAATATAGATGGTTTGTGGAAACATTCAATGTTTGTCCTATATAGCATGAAGGTTTCACAATATAGATGGTTTGTGGTAACAGTCAATGTTTGTGCTATATAGCATGAGGGTTTCACTATATAGATGGTTTGTGGTAACAGTCAATGTTTGTGCTATATAGCATGAGGGTTTCACAATATAGATGGTTTGTGGAAACAGTCAAATGTTTGTCCTATATAGCATGAAGGTTTCACAATATAGATGGTTTGTGGTAACAGTCAATGTTTGTGCTATATAGCATGAGGGTTTCACAATATAGATGGTTTGTGGTAACAGTCAATGTGTGTGCTATATAGCATGAGGGTTTCACAATATAGATGGTTTGTGGTAACAGTCAATGTGTGTGCTATATAGCATGAGGGTTTCACAATATAGATGGTTTGTGGTAACAGTCAATGTTTGTGCTATATAGCTTGATGGTTTGTGGTAACAGTCAATGTTTGTGCTATATAGCTTGATGGTTTGTGGTAACAGTCAATGTTTGTGCTATATAGCTTGATGGTTTGTGGTAACAATCAATGTTTGTCCTATATAGCATGAGGGTTTGTGGAAACAGTCAGTGTTTGTGCTATATAGCATGATGGTTTGTGGTAACAGTCAATGTGTGTCCTATATAGCATGAGGGTTTCACAATATAGATGGTTTGTGGAAACAGTCAATGTTTGTCCTATATAGCATGAGGGTTTCACAATATAGATGGTTTGTGGTAACAGTCAATGTGTGTCCTATATAGCATGAGGGTTTCACAATATAGATGGTTTGTGGAAACAGTCAGTGTTTGTCCTATATAGCATGAGGGTTTCACAATATAGATGGTTTGTGGAAACAGTCAATGTTTGTCCTATATAGCATGATGGTTTGTGGTAACAGTCAATGTGTGTCCTATATAGCATGAGGGTTTCACAATATAGATGGTTTGTGGAAACAGTCAGTGTTTGTCCTATATAGCATGAGGGTTTCACAATATAGATGGTTTGTGGAAACAGTCAATGTTTGTCCTATATAGCATGATGGTTTGTGGTAACAGTCAATGTGTGTCCTATATAGCATGAGGGTTTCACAATATAGATGGTTTGTGGAAACAGTCAGTGTTTGTCCTATATAGCATGAGGGTTTCACAATATAGATGGTTTGTGGAAACAGTCAATGTTTGTCCTATATAGCATGATGGTTTGTGGTAACAGTCAATGTGTGTCCTATATAGCATGAGGGTTTCACAATATAGATGGTTTGTGGAAACAGTCAGTGTTTGTCCTATATAGCATGACGGTTTCACAATATAGATGGTTTGTGGAAACAGTCAGTGTTTGTCAGCTCACCATAAACACCAAGTCAAATAAAAACTAAATGATATCTGCTCTTAATCCTGTACATATATGTGTGACTGGGACCGCCATCAGTTCAGTTAGCTATGTTATGTTTGCTAGGGGTGTTGCCTTTTGTCATTTGAAAGAAAGGGGATGACAAAATGTTGATGGGGTTTGTTGTTTAGTTAATGGGAGAGATTCTAGTTTTGTTCAGATTTGTAACACATACTCTTGAATTGTACAAATGTGAAATAAGAAAAAAGTAATAAATAATAATATTAATTATGATTTGCTTTATTTGTCAATATTGTAAAGTATATATAGCTTAAATGTATCTTGGCCAGCAGAGCCGACGTTCTATGGTGCATTTGCCACGACACTCGTGTCCGTACCTAGCTACCATATCTGTAATACGGCTGTCCTGAAAGCACAAAATAGCAAGCTTTATGGTTACCCACATTATGGTGAGCAGTATAGCAATATCGAGGGTTACCCACGTTATGGTGAGCAGTATAACAATATCGATGGTTACTCACATTATGGTGAGCAGTATAGCAATATCGAGGGTTACATACATTATGGTGAGCAGTATAGCAATATCGATGGTTACCCACATTATGGTGAGCAGTATAGCAATATCGATGGTTACTCACATTATGGTGAGCAGTATAGCAATATCGATGGTTACCCACATTATGGTGAGCAGTATAGCAATATCGATGGTTACCCACATTATGGTGAGCAGTATAGCAATATCGATGGTTACTCACATTATGGTGAGCAGTATAGCAATATCGATGGTTACCCACATTATGGTGAGCAGTATAGCAATATCGATGGTTACCCACATTATGGTGAGCAGTATAGCAATATCGATGGTTACTCACATTATGGTGAGCAGTATAGCAATATCGATGGTTACCCACATTATGGTGAGCAGTATAGCAATATCGATGGTTACCCACATTATGGTGAGCAGTATAGCAATATCGATGGTTACTCACATTATGGTGAGCAGTATAGCAATATCGATGGTTACCCACATTATGGTGAGCAGTATAGCAATATCGAGGGCTACATACATTATGGTGAGCAGTATAGAAATATCGATGGTTACCCACATTATGGTGAGCAGTATAGAAATATCGAGGGTTACATACATTATGGTGAGCAGTATAGAAATATCGATGGTTACCCACATTATGGTGAGCAGTATAGAAATATCGATGGTTACATACATTATGGTGAGCAGTATAGCAATATCGATGGTTACCCACATTATGGTGAGCAGTATAGCAATATCGAGGGCTACATACATTATGGTGAGCAGTATAGAAATATCGATGGTTACCCACATTATGGTGAGCAGTATAGCAATATCGAGGGCTACATACATTATGGTGAGCAGTATAGAAATATCGAGGGTTACATACATTATGGTGAGCAGTATAGAAATATCGAGGGTTACATACATTATGGTGAGCAGTATAGCAATATCGAGGGCTACATACATTATGGTGAGCAGTATAGCAATATCGATGGTTACATACATTATGGTGAGCAGTAGAGCAATATCGAGGGCTACATACATTATGGTGAGCAGTATAGCAATATCGATGGTTACCCACATTATGGTGAGCAGTATAGCAATATCGATGGTTACCCACATTATGGTGAGCAGTATAGCAATATCGAGGGCTACATATATTATGTTGAGCAGTATAGCAATATCGAGGGCTACATACATTATGGTGAGCAGTATAGCAATATCGATGGCTACCCACATTATGGTGAGGAGTATAGCAATATCGATGGTTACCCACATTATGGTGAGCAGTATAGCAATATCGAGGGCTACACACATTATGGTGAGCAGTATAGCAATATCGAGGGCTACATACATTATGGTGAGCAGTATAGAAATATCGATGGTTACCCACATTATGGTGAGCAGTATAGCAATATCGATGGTTACATACATTATGGTGAGGAGTATAGCAATATCGATGGTTACCCACATTATGGTGAGCAGTATAGCAATATCGAGGGCTACACACATTATGGTGAGCAGTATAGCAATATCGATGGTTACACATATTATGGTGAGCAGTATAGCAATATCGATGGTTACATACATTATGGTGAGCAGTATAGCAATATCGATGGTTACATACATTATGGTGAGCAGTATAGCAATATCGATGGAACATACATTATGGTGAGCAGTATAGCAATATCGAGGGCTACATACATTATGGTGAGCAGTATAGCAATATCGAGGGCTACATATATTATGGTGAGCAGTATAGCAATATCGATGGCTACATACATTATGGTGAGCAGTATAGCAATATCGAGGGCTACATATATTATGGTGAGCAGTATAGCAATATCGAGGGCTACATACATTATGGTGAACAGTATAGAAATATCGATGGTTACCCACATTATGGTGAACAGTATAGCAATATCGATGGTTACCCACATTATGGTGAGCAGTATAGCAATATCGATGGCTACATACATTATGGTGAGCAGTATAGCAATATCGATGGCTACCCACATTATGGTGAGCAGTATAGCAATATCGATGGCTACCCACATTATGGTGAGCAGTATAGCAATATCGAGGGCTACATACATTATGGTGAGCAGTATAGCAATATCGAGGGCTACATACATTATGGTGAGCAGTATAGAAATATCGAGGGTTACCCACATTATGGTGAGCAGTATAGCAATATCGCGGGCTACATACATTATGGTGAGCAGTATAGCAATATCGAGGGCTACATACATTATGGTGAGCAGTATAGAAATATCGAGGGCTACATACATTATGCTGTACATCTCAGGATAAATTAAGAAAGTGCTTATCGCAGAACATAAGTTGTGTGACTGGTATTAAGACATATATTGATGTTATCACACAACCACCCGAGACACAGATATATGATATGCTTGCATGACTGGAGACACATGAACTTCCAGACACCGCAAGCGAAACACTTATGATAATATGTTTCAGGGCATTCTGGCAAATGCTCCAAACTTAAGGTTGTGGTAAATCAGTAATCTAAACATGTTTGCTTCATTTTACATACTATTGTGTTGCTTTTAGGTACCTGAACCGTTTTCTCTACTGAAGAATGGTGTTCCGGTTATAAACACTGTATCAGCTTTTGTGTGCGCTACCATCATCTCTTTCCCTTGCATTTCGTTTCGGCAAGTTATGATGATCGGTATACACTAATTAATTGCTGCATGGTTATGCCAGTTCTTATGACCATTATTGTACACTTGTACTACTTTGTATATATGTATGTTTATATGTGTCCATGTAAAACGTGTAATTGTATATTATGTATGTTCACTTGTGCTCTTCGTGTATATGGAGGTAATAAAAGGATTATTATAATTATGGTGAACAGTATAGAAATATCGAGGTTATATTTCTATCCGTGATGGATAATTGGACTCCATTGAGAGGTTATATTTCTATCCGTGATGGATAATTGGACTCCATTCAGAGGTTATATTTCTATCCGTGATGGATAACTGGACTCCATTCAGAGGTTATATTTCTATACGTGAAGGATAACTGGACTCCATTCAGAGGTTATATTTCTATCCGTGATGGATACTTGGACTCCATTCAGAGGTTATATTTCTATCCGTGATGGATAACTGGACTCCATTGAGAGGTTATATTTCTATCCGTGATGGATAATTGGACTCCATTCAGAGGTTATATTTCTATCCGTGATGGATAATTGGACTCCATTCAGAGGTTATATTTCTATACGTGGAGGATAATTGGACTCCATTGAGAGGTTATATTTCTATCCGTGATGGATAATTGGACTCCATTCAGAGGTTATATTTCTATCCGTGATGGATAATTGGACTCCATTCAGAGGTTATATTTCTATCCGTGATGGATAATTGGACTCCATTCAGAGGTTATATTTCTATCCGTGATGGATAATTGGACTCCATTCAGAGGTTATATTTCTATCCGTGATGGATAATTGGACTCCATTCAGAGGTTATATTTCTATCCGTGATGGATAATTGGACTCCATTCAGAGGTTATATTTCTATCCGTGATGGATAATTGGACTCCATTCAGAGGTTATATTTCTATCCGTGATGGATAATTGGACTCCATTCAGAGGTTATATTTCTATCCGTGATGGATAATTGGACTCCATTCAGAGGTTATATTTCTATCCGTGATGGATAATTGGACTCCATTCAGAGGTTATATTTCTATCCGTGATGGATAATTGGACTCCATTCAGAGGTTATATTTCTATCCGTGATGGATAATTGGACTCCATTCAGAGGTTATATTTCTATCCGTGAAGGACGACTCGATACCATTGAGATGTTTATATATATCCGTGAAGGACGACTCGACTCCATTTCGAGATTATATTTAAATATTTACCTGCGTGGATTTCCATCCAATTTCCTGACTACTTGTCTTGGGGAAGCCTGTTGCTCTTTTCGATATAACCGGAAATTTGACTACATCATTGATCCCGACCGTGTGCTTGCTAGTCGTGGGACTGGGGGACGCTTGTCTACCCTCAAGGTCGCAGTTCAACTAAAAATATAATGGTAGCATGTTGGTTAATAAATGTATTCCAAAACAAAGCGCAAACAATTAGAAAGTCGTTAATATTTTTGTTTTTATTTGTTTGTACTAAATTATGCACTTTATAATAAATATACATTAACTCAATACACTATCCGAGTGTATATTATGCAGAGTGAGTTTTCAATCGTCCTTCTATTACATATTTATTTATATACATTCACTCAATACACTATCCGAGTGTGTATTATGCAGAGTGGGTTTTCAATCATCCTTCTATTACATATCTATATACATTCACTCAATACACTATCCGAGTGTGTATTATCCAGAGTGGGTTTTCAATCGTCCTTCTATTACATATTTATATACATTCACTCAATACACTCTCCGAGTGTGTATTATCCAGAGTGGGTTTTCAATCGTCCTTCTATTACATATCTATATACATTCACTCAATACACTGTCCGAGTGTGTATTATGCAGAGTGGGTTTTCAATCATCCTTCTATTACATATTTATATGTAATAGTTTTTCTTGTTATATCTCAATCTGAGGGTCAACATTGGGGGATGAATCGGAGATATTTGGATACACGTGTTGTTCCACGGTTATTGGGACAATGGTCCGAGATTGTGAATAAAGTCGAGACAAGAGAATAACACCAGATATAATACAGACTTGGAGAGGTATACATAACACAGACGGATACGTAATCCAGTGGTAACACGCTGGACTGGTAATCCAGGGATCGCAGGTTCCATAACCCCCGTCTGACCCTAATAAAATTAACAGTCTTTCAGATGGGACGTTAAACCGAGGTCTCGTGTCGGTGCTTTACATCGTGCACGTAAAAGAACCAGAGGAGACTCTGGAATGGATATCTGTCTGTATCATTGCACTACCCTCCAAAAATCTAAAATTACTAATCTCTCCAGGAGGCGGCGCTCATATGGGCAACCGGTAGCGACGATAAATAAACGTAAAACACACAAAGTATACATAGCAGTGTTAATGGCGGTACGAAAGAAGGGGTAGATATAAAACGCCGGTATTTCCACAGACTATTTTTAAATATGTTTGAATATGGCCTAACAGTTTTGTATATAGTGTCAAGCCTATTGTTTATCAAAAGGTTCTTATATTATTTTTTTTTTGGTTTTGAACCCGAAACAACTAGTCTTGTCCAGACTCCGAGCATCTGTGGATATTTCTGCAGACTGCTTGCTACTTGCATCTGTGGATATTTCTGCAGACTGCTTGCTACTTGCGTCTGTGGATATTTATGCAGACTGCTTGCTACTTGCATCTGTGGATATTTCTGCAGACTGCTTGCTACTTGCATCTGTGGATATTTCTGCAGACTGCTTGCTACTTGCATCTGTGGATATTTCTGCA
Organism: Archivesica marissinica; assembly: GCA_014843695.1. Taxonomy (NCBI): domain Eukaryota; kingdom Metazoa; phylum Mollusca; class Bivalvia; order Venerida; family Vesicomyidae; genus Archivesica; species Archivesica marissinica. Next base: position 1,475,212 of record CM026404.1, read on the forward strand.
GACTGCTTGCTACTTGCGTATGTGGATATTTCTGCAGACTGCTTGCTACTTGCGTCTGTGGATATTTCTGCAGACTGCTTGCTACTTGCATCTGTGGATATTTCTGCAGACTGCTTGCTACTTGCGTCTGTGGATATTTCTGCAGACTGCTTGCTACTTGCATCTGTGGATATTTCTGCAGACTGCTTGCTACTTGCATATGTGGATATTTCTGCAGACTGCTTGCTACTTGCATCTGTGGATATTTCTGCAGACTGCTTGCTACTTGCATCTGTGGATATTTCTGCAGACTGCTTGCTACTTGCATCTGTGGATATTTCTGCAGACTGCTTGCTACTTGCATCTGTGGATATTTCTGCAGACTGAGTGCTACTTGCATCTGTGGATATTTCTGCAGACTGCTTGCTACTTGCATCTGTGGATATTTCTGCAGACTGCTTGCTACTTGCATCTGTGGATATTTCTGCAGACTGCTTGCTACTTGCACTATGCGTGTGCAGTGCATAAATTAACTATGAACCGCAGATCAGTTCTGGCAGGTAATCAAGAGCTTTAATTATGCAGTTAGCTTATCTCTTAAAACATAGCAGTAACTGTTACATACGTACTGTCTGGAAGCATGTTGTTTGAGAATGATAAGATAATAAATTCCGTTTGATTACATTCTTAATTAGTTAAATTAAGTGCCAAGAACACGCTTTGTTTGCTATTTACTACTAAATTGTATTACTTGAAGCAGTTTCCATCTTTATTAAAGTCGCACTATGTACATACAT
>CM026404.1:1476987-1513463 GCA_014843695.1 Archivesica marissinica
GTCGGTCATCATCAGTGTCATACAAAAGTAGTGCCAGTCCTGCAAAGATCAGGTCGGTCATCATCAGTGTCATACAAAAGTAGTGCCAGTCCTGCAAAGATCAGAGGTCAGTCATCATCAGTGTCATACAAAAGTAGTGCCAGTCTTGCAAAGATCAGAGGTCGGTCGGTCGGTCACCAGTGTGATACAAAAGTAGTGCCAGTCCTGCAAAGATCAGAGGTCGGTCATCATCAGTGTGATACAAAAGTAGTGCCAGTCCTGCAAAGATCAGAGGTCGGTCATCATCAGTGTCATACAAAAGTAGTGCCAGTCCTGCAAAGATCAGAGGTCGGTCATCATCAGTGTGATACAAAAGTAGTGCCAGTCCTGCAAAGATCAGAGGTCGGTCATCATCAGTGTGATACAAAAGTAGTGCCAGTCCTGTAAAGATCAGAGGTTGGTCATCAGTGTGATACAAAAGTAGTGCCAGTCCAGCAAAGATCAGAGGTCGGTCGGTCACCAGTGTGATACAAAAGTAGTGTCAGTCCTGCAAAGATCAGAGGTCGGTCGGTCCCCAGTGTCATACAAAAGTAGTGTCAGTCCTGCAAAGATCAGAGGTCGGTCGGTCCCCAGTGTGATACAAAAGTAGTGTCAGTCCTGCAAAGATCAGAGGTCGGTCGGTCCCCAGTGTCATACAAAAGTAGTGCCAGTCCTGCAAAGATCAGAGGTCGGTCATCATCAGTGTGATACAAAAGTAGTGCCAGTCCTGCAAAGATCAGAGGTCGGTCATCATCAGTGTCATACAAAAGTAGTGCCAGTCCTGCAAAGATCAGAGGTCGGTCATCATCAGTGTGATACAAAAGTAGTGCCAGTCCTGCAAAGATCAGAGGTTGGTCGGTCCCCAGTGTCATACAAAAGTAGTGCCAGTCCTGCAAAGATCAGAGGTCGGTCGGTCCCCAGTGTCATACAAAAGTAGTGCCAGTCCTGCAAAGATCAGAGGTCGGTCATCATCAGTGTGATACAAAAGTAGTGCCAGTCCAGCAAAGATCAGAGGTCGGTCACCAGTGTGATGGGTTTACTGAAACACTTACTTTAGCCAGATTTAACAGCATTAAATTGTTTGATTCATTATTACACTATTACACATCCATGCGAATAAACACAAAATATGTCAATACAAGGAAAAGCAAACGGGTCAAACCACAAGGTATTGTAACTATAGTTATGACCCTTCCTGAATTAGCTACGACAAAAAAAGAAAGAAACTTCCTGAATTAGCTACGACAAAAAAAAAGAAACTTCCTGAATTAGCTGCGACAAAAAAAAAGAAACTTCCTGAATTAGCTGCGACAAAAAAAAAGAAACTTCCTGAATTAGCTACGACAAAAAAAATAAACTTCCTGAATTATCTGCGACAAAAAAATTTTTTTTCCTGAATTAGCTGCGACAAACAAAATGAAATTTCCTGAATTAGCTGCGACAAAAATTTTTTTTTCCTGAATTAGCTGCGACAAAAAAAAGAGACTTCCCAAATTAGCTACAATATTTCTCAATTTAGTTATGACGCTTCAGGAGGGCGAATGTTACAGCAGATATATTGAAATAGAGTTGGACAGAAAACATGCAGTCATGTACTGTTGTTTGGCCTAATGTCACTGTAATTTTCTGAAGCAATGATGAAATACATAAACACCATAGAGAGTGTTTAACCCATTCAACACCAAGTAACTGACATGGACTGGTGCATGATATTTAACCCATTCAACCCCAAGTAACTGACACGGACTGGTGCATTCAACCCCAAGTAACTGACATGGACTGGTGCATGATATTTAACCCATTCAACCCCAAGTAACTGACATGGACTGGTGCATGATATTTAACCCATTCAACCCCAAGTAACTGACATGGACTGGTGCATGATATTTAACCCATTCAACCCCAAGTAACTGACATGGACTGGTGCATGATATTTAACCCATTCAACCCAAGTAACTGACATGGACTGGTGCATGATATTTAACCCATTCAACCCCAAGTAACTGGCATGGACTGGTGCATTCAACCCCAAGTAACTGGCATGGACTGGTGTATGATATTTAACCCATTCGACCCCAAGTAACTGACATGGACTGGTGCATGATATTTTTAGACAAATAAATTAATAATAAAATTACCGTTGGACCAGTTCATTTATCAAAATGGGTAATTTCATCTAAAAATAATAATATTACTGGCAAAAAGTGCAGATCCTGATGAGACGGCTCGTCACTAGCAGGCTCATCTGGCAAAAAGTGCAGATCCTGGATCTACACTTTTTGCAAGTCTATTAAGAGGCCTGTAGTTAATCACTAACCAAACAATAAAATACTGAATACAAAATGTATCAATTGTGAGTCTTTAAAAAGCATTCATCATTTCTGTACAGTGAAGCATGTCTACAAAACATCATCTATATTTAGGCAAAAGTCATGAATAGAGTACAGAGTAATTATTCTTAATTTCTAACATAAATGTCAAGTAGCTTTCTACTCCCCCATCAATTTCACTACATACAGTATGAAGAATAGCACAACATGTGGCTCATCAAAAAGCTGCAGGACATCATTATATTCAGCCAAGTGTATTAGGTATAACGCTGCATCTGATCAAGATCTATGTTGTTTGCTATGCCAAGTGTATTAGGTATAACGCTGCATCTGATCAGGATCTATGTTGTTTGCTATTCAGCAAGTGTATTACGTATAACGCTGCATCTGATCAAGATCTATGTTGTTTGCTATTCAGCCAAGTGTATTAGCTCCACTATCAAACTAGCAAACAGCATAGAGCCTGATCAGATGGAACGTTCTGTGCCCTATGATTTGGCTCTATTCTGCGTATGTGTGTGTGTGTTTTACGTTTATTTATCGTCGCTACCGGTTGCCCATATGAGCGACGCCTCCTGAAGATATTAATCATTTTAGATTTTGGAGGATAGTGCAATGATACAGACAGAGACCCATTCCAGAGTCTCCTCTGGTTCTTTTACGTGCACGGTGTAAAGCACCGACACGAGACCTCGGTTTAACGTCCCATCTGAAAGACTGTTAATTTTATTAGGGTCAGACGAGGGATCGAACCTGCGATCCCTGGATTACCAGTCCAACGTGTTACCACTGGACTACAGATCCGTCTGTAAGAGACCTCAATGTCAATCATCACGTTGTTTAACCAATTTCATCCTGGATACATTTAAAGGCTTTTGCAAACAACATAGATCCTGATCAGCATGCAGCGTGACGCTGCATGCTGATCAGGATCTATGTTGTTTGCTACATAGCCAAGTGTCTTAGCAAGATCATCTGAATAGCAAACAGCATAGATCCTGATCAGACAGCACGTTCTATGGCAGCTGATCTAGCTCTATGTTCTTTGCAAATACTGTTTGAACGTTATCCAGAATCAAATGGGTTAAACAAATTTAATTTAAGTTGGGTTCTTACAACTTGAGATTACCGTAGCCACTGTCAACATGTTTTGATGGAATCTATTGCTATGAGAGAGAAAAGCACCGAGGATTTAACCCGTTCCCTCATAGAAGCACCTCTTGACGCCATTACCAATACGACATACATTGACAATGTAGTAGCCAAACCAATGTTCATATTAATAAAGGCCAGAATCTCATGTAGTCCCAGTAATATCTATGGAGGTGGGATAGATATTGCGACTACTTATCCACTGTATGATAGCTAAATGGCTGTCGTTTGTATGGAGATATAATAGTATATTAACCTAAATCTCTATGAAGGAAAGCGTTAATAGTCTTGCCTACTAGTGCAGTTTTTTTTTTTTTTTTATGGTTTAGAGTCGCAACAACAGCTGGCGACTCTCTCAAGTTTAAACTTTATTTATCTTACAACGATTTCGAAGCAAGTTTTAGCAACTTATATATGGCGACTCTCTAGCTATTATTGGTGGAGGAAGACTGGATACCATTCAGGGCTCGTATAGGCTATGTGTCGCCTATTCCAGGTTCATATAGGCTATGTGTCGCCTATTCCGGGCTCATATAGGCTATGTGTCACCTACCATATTCCAGGCTCATATAAGCTATGTGTCACCTATTCCGGGCTCATATAGGATATGTGGCACCTATTCCAGACTCATATAAGCTATGTGTCACCTATTCCTGGCTCATATAGGATATGTGGCACCTATTCCTGGCTCATATAGGATATGTGGCACCTATTCCTGGCTCATATAGGATATGTGGCACCTATTCCTGGCTCATATAGGATATGTGGCACCTATTCCTGGCTCATATAGGATATGTGTCACCTATTCCTGGCTCATATAGGATATGTGGCACCTATTCCAGGCTCATATAGGCTATGTGTCACCTATTCCAGGCTCATATAAGCTATGTGTCACCTATTCCAGGCTCATATAAGTTATGTGTCACCTATTCCAGGCTCATATAGGATATGTGGCACCTATTCCAGGCTCATATAAGCTATGTGTCACCTATTCCTGGCTCATATAGGATATGTGTCACCTATTCCAGGCTCATATAGGCTATGTGTCACCTATTCCAGGCTCATATAAGTTATGTGTCACCTATTCCTGGCTCATATAGGATATGTGTCACCTATTCCAGGCTCATATAGGATATGTGGCACCTATTCCAGGCTCATATAAGCTATGTGTCACCTATTCCTGGCTCATATAGGATATGTGGCACCTATTCCGGGTTCATATAAGCTATGTGTCACCTATTCCGGGCTCGTATAAGCTATGTGTCACCTATTCCGGGTTCATATAAGCTATGTGTCACCTATTCCGGGTCTATAGCTATGTGTCCCTATTCCAGGCTCATATAAGCTATGTGTCGCCTATTCCGGGCTCATATAAGCTATGTGTCACCTATTCCGGGCTCATATATAAGCTATGTGTCACCTATTCCGGGCTCATATAGGTTATGTGTCACCTATTCCAGGCTAATATAAGCTATGTGTCACCTATTCCAGGCTCATATAAGCTGTGTCACCTATTCCAGGCTCATATAAGCTATGTGTCACCTATTCCAGACTCATATAGGCTATGTGTCACCTATTCCGGGCTCATATAGACTATGTGTCACCTATTCCGGGCTCATATAAGCTATGTGTCGCCTATTCCGGGCTCATATATAAGCTATGTGTCACCTATTCCAGGCTCATATAAGCTATGTGTCACCTACCATATTCCAGGCTCATATAAGCTATGTGTCGCCTATTCCGGGCTCATATAAGCTATGTGTCGCCTATTCCAGGCTCATATAAGCTATGTGTCACCTACCATATTCCAGGCTCATATAAGCTATGTGTCACCTATTCCGGGCTCATATAGGATATGTGTCACCTATTATGGGCTCATATAAGCTATGTGTCACCTATTACGGGCTCATATAAGCTGTGTGTCACCTATTCCGGGCTCATATAGGATATGTGTCACCTATTCTGGGCTCATATAAGCTATGTGTCACCTATTCCGGGCTCATATAGGATATGTGTCACCTATTCCAGGCTCATATAGGCTATGTGTCACCTATTCCAGGCTCATATAAGTTATGTGTCACCTATTCCTGGCTCATATAGGATATGTGTCACCTATTCCAGGCTCATATAGGATATGTGGCACCTATTCCAGGCTCATATAAGCTATGTGTCACCTATTCCTGGCTCATATAGGATATGTGGCACCTATTCCGGGTTCATATAAGCTATGTGTCACCTATTCCGGGCTCGTATAAGCTATGTGTCACCTATTCCGGGTTCATATAAGCTATGTGTCACCTATTCCAGGCTCATATAAGCTATGTGTCGCCTATTCCGGGCTCATATAAGCTATGTGTCACCTATTCCGGGCTCATATATAAGCTATGTGTCACCTATTCCGGGCTCATATAGGTTATGTGTCACCTATTCCAGGCTAATATAAGCTATGTGTCACCTATTCCAGGCTCATATAAGCTGTGTCACCTATTCCAGGCTCATATAAGCTATGTGTCACCTATTCCAGACTCATATAGGCTATGTGTCACCTATTCCGGGCTCATATAGACTATGTGTCACCTATTCCGGGCTCATATAAGCTATGTGTCGCCTATTCCGGGCTCATATATTTGGCTATATAAGCTATGTGTCACCTATTCCAGGCTCATATAAGCTATGTGTCACCTACCTTCCAGGCTCATATAAGCTATGTGTCGCCTATTCCGGGCTCATATAAGCTATGTGTCGCCTATTCCAGGCTCATATAAGCTATGTGTCACCTACCATATTCCAGGCTCATATAAGCTATGTGTCACCTATTCCGGGCTCATATAGGATATGTGTCACCTATTATGGGCTCATATAAGCTATGTGTCACCTATTACGGGCTCATATAAGCTGTGTGTCACCTATTCCGGGCTCATATAGGATATGTGTCACCTATTCTGGGCTCATATAAGCTATGTGTCACCTATTCCGGGCTCATATAAGCTATGTGTCACCTATTCCGGGCTCATATAGGCTATGTGTCACCTATTCCGGGCTCATATAAGCTATGTGTCACCTATTCCAGGCTCATATAAGCTATGTGTCACCTATTCCAGGCTCATATAGGCTATGTGTCACCTATTCCAGGCTCATATAGGCTATGTGTCGCCTATTCCGGGCTCATATAGGCTATGTGTCGCCTATTCCGGGCTCATATAAGCTATGCGTCACCTATTCCAGGCTCATATAGACTATGTGTTGCCTATTCCGGGCTCATATAGGCTATGTGTTGCCTATTCCGGGCTCATATAAGCTATGTGTCGCCTATTCCGGGCTCATATAAGCTATGTGTCGCCTATTCCAGGCTCATATAAGCTATGTGTCACCTATTCCGGGCTAATATAAGCTATGTGTCCCTATTCCGGGCTCATATAAGCTATGCGTCACCTATTCCAGGCTCATATAGGCTATGTGTCGCCTATTCCAGGCTCATATAAGCTATGTGTCGCCTATTCCAGGCTCATATAGGATATGTGTCACCTATTCCAGGCTCATATAAGCTATGTGTCGCCTATTCCAGGCTCATATAAGCTATGTGTCACCTATTCCAGGCTAATATAAGCTATGTGTCGACTATTCCAGGCTCATATAATCTGTGTCACCTATTCCAGGCTCATATAAGCTATGTGTCACCTATTCCAGACTCATATAGGCTATGTGTCACCTATTCCGGGCTCATATAGGCTATGTGTCACCTATTCCGGGCTCATATAAGCTATGTGTCACCTATTCCGGGCTCATATATAAGCTATGTGTCGCCTATTCCAGGCTCATATAAGCTATGTGTCACCTACCATATTCCAGGCTCATATAAGCTATGTGTCACCTATTCCGGGCTCATATAGGATATGTGTCACCTATTCCGGGCTCATATAAGCTATGTGTCACCTATTCCAGACTCATATAAGCTATGTGTCACCTATTCCAGGCTCATATAGGCTATGTGTCACCTATTCCAGGTTCATATCGGCTATGTGTCGCCTATTCCGGGCTCGTATAAGCTATGTGTCACCTATTCCGGGCTCATATAGGCTATGTGTCGCCTATTCCGGGCTCATATAAGCTATGCGTCACCTATTCCAGGCTCATATAAGCTATGTGTCACCTATTCCGGACTCATATAAGCTATTTGTCACCTATTCCTGGCTCATATATAAGCTATGTGTCACCTATTCCAGGTTCATATAAGCTATGTGTCACCTATTCCAGGCTCATATAAGCTATGTGTCGCCTATTCCGGGCTCATATAAGCTATGTGTCACCTATTCCGGGCTCATATATAAGCTATGTGTCACCTATTCCGGGCTCATATAGGCTATGTGTCACCTATTCCAGGCTAATATAAGCTATGTGTCGCCTATTCCAGGCTCATATAAGCTGTGTCACCTATTCCAGACTCATATAAGCTATGTGTCACCTATTCCAGACTCATATAGGCTATGTGTCACCTATTCCGGGCTCATATAGGCTATGTGTCACCTATTTCGGGCTCATATAAGCTATGTGTCGCCTATTCCGGGCTCATATATAAGCTATGTGTCACCTATTCCAGGCTCATATAAGCTATGTGTCGCCTATTCCGGGCTCATATATAAGCTATGTGTCGCCTATTCCGGGCTCATATAGGCTATGTGTCACCTACCATATTCCAGGCTCATATAAGCTATGTGTCACCTATTCCGGGCTCATATAAGCTATGTGTCACCTATTCCGGGCTCATATAGGATATGTGTCACCTATTCCGGGCTCATATAAGCTATGTGTCACCTATTCCAGACTCATATAAGCTATGTGTCACCTATTCCAGGCTCATATAGGCTATGTGTCACCTATTCCAGGCTCATATCGGCTATGTGTCGCCTATTCCGGGCTCGTATAAGCTACGTGTCACCTATTCCGGGCTCATATAGGCTATGTGTCGCCTATTCCGGGCTCATATAAGCTATGCGTCACCTATTCCAGGCTCATATAGACTATGTGTTGCCTATTCCGGGCTCATATAGGCTATGTGTTGCCTATTCCGGGCTCATATAAGCTATGTGTCGCCTATTCCGGGCTCATATAAGCTATGTGTCGCCTATTCCAGGCTCATATAAGCTATGTGTCACCTATTCCGGGCTAATATAAGCTATGTGTCCCTATTCCGGGCTCATATAAGCTATGCATCACCTATTCCAGGCTCATATAGGCTATGTGTCGCCTATTCCAGGCTCATATAAGCTATGTGTCACCTATTCCGGGCTCATATAAGCTATGTGTCACCTATTCCAGGCTAATATAAGCTATGTGTTGCCTATTCTGGGCTCATATAGGCTATGTGTCACCTATTCCAGGCTCATATAAGCTATGTGTCGCCTATTCCGGACTCATATAAGCTATGTGTCACCTATTCCTGGCTCATATATAAGCTATGTGTCACCTATTCCGGGTTCATATAAGCTATGTGTCACCTATTCCAGGCTCATATAAGCTATGTGTCACCTATTCCAGGCTCATATAAGCTATGTGTCACCTATTCCAGACTCATATAAGCTATGTGTCGCCTATTCCTGGCTCATATAGGATATGTGGCACCTATTCCTGGCTCATATAGGATATGTGGCACCTATTCCTGGCTCATATAGGATATGTGGCACCTATTCCTGGCTCATATAGGATATGTGGCACCTATTCCTGGCTCATATAGGATATGTGTCACTATTCCTGGCTCATATAGTATGTGCACCTATTCCTGGCTCATATAGGATATGTGGCACCTATTCCAGGCTCATATAGGCTATGTGTCACCTATTCCAGGCTCATATAAGCTATGTGTCGCCTATTCCAGGCTCATATAAGCTATGTGTCACCTATTCCGGGCTAATATAAGCTATGTGTCCCTATTCCGGGATCATATAAGCTATGCGTCACCTATTCCAGGCTCATATAGGCTATGTGTCGCCTATTCCAGGCTCATATAAGCTGTGTTGCCTATTCCGGGCTCATATAGGCTATGTGTCACCTATTCCGGGCTCATATAAGCTATGTGTCACCTATTCCGGGCTCATATATAAGCTATGTGTCGCCTATTCCAGGCTCATATAAGCTATGTGTCACCTACCATATTCCAGGCTCATATAAGCTATGTGTCACCTATTCCGGGCTCATATAGGATATGTGTCACCTATTCCGGGCTCATATAAGCTATGTGTCACCTATTCCAGACTCATATAAGCTATGTGTCACCTATTCCAGGCTCATATAGGCTATGTGTCACCTATTCCAGGCTCATATCGGCTATGTGTCGCCTATTCCGGGCTCGTATAAGCTATGTGTCACCTATTCCGGGCTCATATAGGCTATGTGTCGCCTATTCCGGGCTCATATAAGCTATGCGTCACCTATTCCAGGCTCATATAGACTATGTGTTGCCTATTCCGGGCTCATATAGGCTATGTGTTGCCTATTCCGGGCTCATATAAGCTATGTGTCGCCTATTCCGGGCTCATATAAGCTATGTGTCACCTATTCCAGGCTCATATAAGCTATGTGTCACCTATTCCGGACTCATATAAGCTATGTGTCACCTATTCCTGGCTCATATATAAGCTATGTGTCACCTATTCCAGGTTCATATAAGCTATGTGTCACCTATTCCAGGCTCATATAAGCTATGTGTCGCCTATTCCAGGCTCATATAAACTATGTGTCACCTATTCCGGGCTCATATATAAGCTATGTGTCACCTATTCCGGGCTCATATAGGCTATGTGTCACCTATTCCAGGCTAATATAAGCTATGTGTCGCCTATTCCAGGCTCATATAAGCTGTGTCACCTATTCCAGACTCATATAAGCTATGTGTCACCTATTCCAGACTCATATAGGCTATGTGTCACCTATTCCGGGCTCATATAGGCTATGTGTCACCTATTCCGGCTCATATAAGCTATGTGTCGCCTATTCCGGGCTCATATATAAGCTGTGTCACCTATTCCAGGCTCATATAAGCTATGTGTCACCTATTCCAGACTCATATAGGCTATGTGTCACCTATTCCGGGCTCATATAGGCTATGTGTCACCTATTCCGGGCTCATATAAGCTATGTGTCGCCTATTCCGGGCTCATATATAAGCTATGTGTCGCCTATTCCGGGCTCATATAGGCTATGTGTCACCTACCATATTCCAGGCTCATATAAGCTATGTGTCACCTATTCCGGGCTCATATAAGCTATGTGTCACCTATTCCAGGCTCATATAAGCTATGTGTCACCTATTCCGGGCTCATATAGGCTATGTGTCACCTATTCCGGGCTCATATAAGCTATGTGTCACCTATTCCAGGCTCATATAGGCTATGTGTCGCCTATTCCGGGCTGTATAAGCTATGTGTCACCTATTCCGGGCTCATATAGGCTATGTGTCGCCTATTCCGGGCTCATATAAGCTATGCGTCACCTATTCCAGGCTCATATAGACTATGTGTTGCCTATTCCGGGCTCATATAGGCTATGTGTTGCCTATTCCGGGCTCATATAAGCTATGTGTCGCCTATTCCGGGCTCATATAAGCTATGTGTCGCCTATTCCAGGCTCATATATAAGCTATGTGTCGCCTATTCCGGGCTCATATAGGCTATGTGTCACCTACCATATTCCAGGCTCATATAAGCTATGTGTCACCTATTCCGGGCTCATATAAGCTATGTGTCACCTATTCCGGGCTCATATAGGATATGTGTCACCTATTCCGGGCTCATATAAGCTATGTGTCACCTATTCCAGACTCATATAAGCTATGTGTCACCTATTCCAGACTCATATAAGCTATGTGTCACCTATTCCAGGCTCATATAGGCTATGTGTCGCCTATTCCGGGCTCATATAAGCTATGTGTCACCTATTCCGGGCTCATATAGGCTATGTGTCACCTATTCCGGGCTCATATAGGCTATGTGTCGCCTATTCCGGGCTCATATAAGCTATGCGTCACCTATTCCGGGCTCTTTTGGTTTTAGGCTCATATAGACTATGTGTTGCCTATTCCGGGCTCATATAGGCTATGTGTCGCCTATTCTGGGCTCATATAAGCTATGTGTCGCCTATTCCAGGCTCATATAAGCTATGTGTCACCTATTCCGGGCTAATATAAGCTATGTGTCCCTATTCCGGGCTCATATAAGCTATGCGTCACCTATTCCAGGCTCATATAGGCTATGTGTCGCCTATTCCAGGCTCATATAAGCTATGTGTCGCCTATTCCGGGCTCATATAAGCTATGTGTCACCTATTCCGGGCTCATATAAGCTATGTGTCACCTATTCCTGGCTCATATAAGCTATGTGTCGCCTATTCGGGCTCATATAAGCTATGTGTTGCCTATTCCGGGCTCGTATAGGCTATGTGTCACCTATTCCAGGCTCATATAAGCTATGTGTCACCTATTCCGGGCTCATATATAAGCTATGTGTCACCTATTCCAGGCTCATATAGGCTATGTGTCACCTATTCCAGGCTCATATAAGCTATGTGTCACCTATTCCAGGCTCATATAAGCTATGTGTCACCTATTCCGGCTCATATAGGCTATGTGTCACCTATTCCTGGCTCATATAGGCTATGTGGCACCTATTCCTGGCTCATATATGCTATGTGTCACCTATTCCGGGCTCATATAAGCTATGTGTCACCTATTCCAGGCTCATATAAGCTATGTGTCACCTATTCCAGGCTCATATAGGCTATGTGTCACCTATTCCAGGCTCATATAGCTATGTGTCGCCTATTCCGGGCTTATAAGCTATGTGTCACCTATTCCGGGCTCATATAAGCTATGTGTCGCCTATTCCGGGCTCATATAAGCTATGTGTCCCTATTCCGGGATCATATAAGCTATGTGTCACCTATTCCAGGCTCATATAGGCTATGTGTCGCCTATTCCAGGCTCATATAAGCTGTGTTGCCTATTCCGGGCTCATATAGGCTATGTGTCACCTATTCCGGGCTCATATAAGCTATGTGTCACCTATTCCGGGCTCATATATAGCTATGTGTCGCCTATTCCAGGCTCATATAAGCTATGTGTCACCTACCTATTCCAGGCTCATATAAGCTATGTGTCACCTATTCCGGGCTCATATAGGATATGTGTCACCTATTCCGGGCTCATATAAGCTATGTGTCACCTATTCCAGACTCATATAGGCTATGTGTCACCTATTCCAGGCTCATATCGGCTATGTGTCGCCTATTCCGGGCTCGTATAAGCTATGTGTCACCTATTCCGGGCTCATATAGGCTATGTGTCGCCTATTCCGGGCTCATATAAGCTATGCGTCACCTATTCCAGGCTCATATAGACTATGTGTTGCCTATTCCGGGCTCATATAGGCTATGTGTTGCCTATTCCGGGCTCATATAAGCTATGTGTCGCCTATTCCGGGCTCATATAAGCTATGTGTCACCTATTCCAGGCTCATATAAGCTATGTGTCACCTATTCCGGGCTCATATAAGCTATGTGTCACCTATTCCTGGCTCATATAAGCTATGTGTCACCTATTCCAGGCTCATATAAGCTATGTGTCACCTATTCCAGGCTCATATAAGCTATGTGTCACCTATTCCAGGCTCATATAAGCTATGTGTCACCTATTCCAGGCTCATATAAGCTATGTGTCACCTATTCCGGGCTCATATAAGCTATGTGTCGCCTATTCCGGGCTCATATAAGCTATGTGTCGCCTATTCCGCGCTCATATAAGCTATGTGTCGCCTATTCCGGGCTCATATAAGCTATGTGACGCCTATTCCGGGCTCATATAAGCTATGTTTCGCCTATTCAGGGCTCATATAAGCTATGTGTCACCTATTCCGGGCTCGTATAAGCTATGTGTCGCCTATTCCAGGCTCATATAAGCTATGTGTCACCTATTCCAGGCTCATATAAGCTATGTGTCACCTATTCCAGGCTCATATAGGATATGTGTTGCCTATTCCAGGCTCATATAGGCTATGTGTTGCCTATTCCAGGCTCATATAAGCTGTGTCACCTATTCCAGGCTCATATAAGCTATGTGTCACCTATTCCGGGCTCATATAGGCTATGTGTCACCTATTCCGGGCTCATATAAGCTATGTGTCGCCTATTCCGGGCTCATATAAGCTATGTGTCGCCTATTCCGGGCTCATATAGGCTATGTGTCACCTATTCCAGGCTCATATAAGCTATGTGTCACCTATTCCGGGCTCATATAAGCTATGTGTCACCTACTATTTCCAGGCTCATATAGGCTATGTGTCACCTATTCCGGGCTCATATCGGCTATGTGTCGCCTATTCCGGGCTCATATAAGCTATGTGTCACCTATTCGGGCTCATATAAGCTATGTGTCGCCTATTCCGGGCTCATATAAGCTATGTGTCACCTATTCCAGGCTCATATAGCTATGTGTCGCCTATTCCGGGCTCATATAGGCTATGTGTCACCTATTCCGGGCTCATATAAGCTATGTGTCGCCTATTCGGGCTCATATAAGCTATGTGTCGCCTATTCCAGGCTCATATAAGCTATGTGTCACCTATTCCGGGCTCATATAGGCTATGTGTCCCTATTCCGGGCTCATATAAGCTATGTGTCACCTATTCCAGGCTCATATAGGCTATGTGGCCTATTCCGGCTCATATAAGCTATGTGTCACCTATTCCGGGCTCATATAGCTATGTGTCACCTATTCCAGGCTCATATAAGCTATGTGTGCCTATTCCGGGCTCATATAGGCTATGTGTCACCTATTCCAGGCTCATATAAGCTATGTGTCACCTATTCCGGACTCATATAAGCTATGTGTCACCTATTCCTGGCTCATATATAGCTATGTGTCACCTATTCCGGGTTCATATAAGCTATGTGTCACCTATTCCAGGCTCATATAAGCTATGTGTCACCTATTCCAGGCTCATATAAGCTATGTGTCACCTATTCCAGGCTCATATAAGCTATGTGTCACCTATTCCTGGCTCATATAGGATATGTGTCACCTATTCCGGCTCATATAGGATATGTGTCACCTATTCCTGGCTCATATAGGATATGTGGCACCTATTCCTGGCTCATATAGGATATGTGGCACCTATTCCGGCTCATATAGGATATGTGGCACCTATTCCTGGCTCATATAGGATATGTGGCACCTATTCCTGGCTCATATAGGATATGTGGCACCTATTCCAGGCTCATATAGGCTATGTGTCACCTATTCCAGGCTCATATAAGCTATGTGTCGCCTATTCCAGGCTCATATAAGCTATGTGTCACCTATTCCGGGCTAATATAAGCTATGTGTCCCTATTCCGGGATCATATAAGCTATGCGTCACCTATTCCAGGCTCATATAGGCTATGTGTCGCCTATTCCAGGCTCATATAAGCTGTGTTGCCTATTCCGGGCTCATATAAGCTATGTGTCACCTATTCCAGGCTAATATAAGCTATGTATTGCCTATTCCGGGCTCGTATAGGCTATGTGTCACCTATTCCAGGCTCATATAAGCTATGTGTCGCCTATTCCGGGCTCATATAAGCTATGTGTCACCTATTCCGGGCTCATATATAAGCTATGTGTCACCTATTCCGGGTTCATATAAGCTATGTGTCACCTATTCCAGGCTCATATAAGCTATGTGTCACCTATTCCAGGCTCATATAAGCTATGTGTCACCTATTCCAGACACATATAAGCTATGTGTCGCCTATTCCGGGCTCATATAAGCTATGTTTTCACCTATTCCGGGCTCATATAAGCTATGTGTCACCTATTCCTGGCTCATATAAGCTATGTTGTCACCTATTCCAGGCTCATATAAGCTATGTGTCACCTATTCCAGGCTCATATAAGCTATGTGTCACCTATTCCAGACTCATATAAACTATGTGTCGCCTATTCCGGGCTCATATAAGCTGGGCTCATATACGCTATGTTGTCACCTATTCCGGGCTCATATAAGCTATGTGTCACCTATTCCGGGCTCATATAAGCTATGTGTCGCCTATTCCGGGCTCATATAAGCTATGTTGTCACCTATTCCTGGCTCATATAAGCTATGTGTCACCTATTCCAGGCTCATATAGGCTATGTGTCGCCTATTCTGGGCTCATATAAGCTATGTTGTCACCTATTTCTGGCTCATATAAGCTATGTGTCACCTATTCCAGGCTCATATAAGCTATGTGTCGCCTATTCCGGGCTCATATAAGCTATGTGTCACCTATTCCGGGCTCGTATAAGCTATGTGACGCCTATTCCGGGCTCATATAAGCTATGTGTCGCCTATTCCGGGCTCATATAAGCTATGTGTCGCCTATTCCAGGCTCATATAAGCTATGTGTCACCTACCATATTCCAGGCTCATATAAGCTATGTGTCGCCTATTCTGGGCTCATATATAAGCTATGTGTCACCTATTCCGGGCTCATATAGGCTATGTGTCACCTATTCCGGGCTCATATAGGCTATGTGTCGCCTATTCCGGGCTCATATAAGCTATGCGTCACCTATTCCAGGCTCATATAGACTATGTGTTGCCTATTCCGGGCTCATATAGGCTATGTGTCGCCTATTCCAGGCTCATATAAGCTATGTGTCGCCTATTCCGAGCTCATATAAGCTATGTGTCGCCTATTCCAGGCTCATATAAGCTATGTGTCACCTATTCCGGGCTAATATAAGCTATGTGTCACCTATTCCGGGCTCATATAAGCTATGCGTCACCTATTCCAGGCTCATATAGGCTATGTGTTGCCTATTCGAGGCTCATATAAGCTATGTGTCGCCTATTCCGGGCTCATATAAGCAATGTGTCACCTATTCCAGGCTAATATAAGCTATGTGTTGCCTATTCCGGGCTCATATAAGCTATGTGTCACCTATTCCGGGTTCATATAAGCTATGTGTCACCTATTCCAAACTCATATAAGCTATGTGTCGCCTATTCCAAACTCATATAGGCTATGTGTCACCTATTCCATGCTCATATAAGCTATGTGTCACCTATTTCTGGCTCATATAAGCTATGTTGTCACCTATTCCGGGCTCATATAGGCTATGTGTCACCTATTCCGGGCTCATATATAAGCTATGTGTCACCTATTCCGGGCTCATATAGGCTATGTGTCACCTATTCCAGGCTAATATAAGCTATGTGTCGCCTATTCCAGGCTCATATAAGCTGTGTCACCTATTCCAGGCTCATATAAGCTATGTGTCACCTATTCCAGACTCATATAGGCTATGTGTCACCTATTCCGGGCTCATATAGGCTATGTGTCACCTATTCCGGGCTCATATAAGCTATGTGTCGCCTATTCCGGGCTCATATATAAGCTATGTGTCACCTATTCCAGGCTCATATAAGCTATGTGTCACCTATTCCAGACTCATATAGGCTATGTGTCACCTATTCCGGGCTCATATAGGCTATGTGTCACCTATTCCGGGCTCATATAAGCTATGTGTCGCCTATTCCGGGCTCATATATAAGCTATGTGTCACCTATTCCAGGCTCATATAAGCTATGTGTCACCTATTCCAGGCTCATATAGGCTATGTGTCACCTATTCCGGGCTCATATAGGCTATGTGTCACCTATTCCGGGCTCATATAAGCTATGTGTCGCCTATTCCGGGCTCATATAGGAGCTATGTGTCACCTATTCCAGGCTCATATAAGCTATGTGTCACCTATTCCAGACTCATATAAGCTATGTGTCACCTATTCCAGGCTCATATAGGCTATGTGTCACCTATTCCAGGCTCATATAGGCTATGTGTCGCCTATTCCGGGCTCGTATAAGCTATGTGTCACCTATTCCGGGCTCATATAGGCTATGTGTCGCCTATTCCGGGCTCATATAAGCTATGCGTCACCTATTCCAGGCTCATATAGACTATGTGTTGCCTATTCCGGGCTCATATAGGCTATGTGTTGCCTATTCCGGGCTCATATAAGCTATGTGTCGCCTATTCCGGGCTCATATAAGCTATGTGTCGCCTATTCCAGGCTCATATAAGCTATGTGTCACCTATTCCGGGCTATATAAGCTATGTGTCCCTATTCCGGGCTCATATAAGCTATGTGTCACCTATTCCAGGCTCATATAGGCTATGTGTCGCCTATTCCAGGCTCATATAAGCTATGTGTTGCCTATTCCGGGCTCATATAAGCTATGTGTCACCTATTCCAGGCTCATATAAGCTATGTGTTGCCTATTCCGGGCTCGTATAGGCTATGTGTCACCTATTCCAGGCTCATATAAGCTATGTGTCACCTATTCCGGGCTCATATATAAGCTATGTGTCACCTATTCCGGGTTCATATAAGCTATGTGTCACCTATTCCAGGCTCATATAAGCTATGTGTCACCTATTCCAGGCTCATATAAGCTATGTGTCACCTATTCCAGACACATATAAGCTATGTGTCGCCTATTCCGGGCTCATATAAGCTATGTTTTCACCTATTCCGGGCTCATATAAGCTATGTGTCACCTATTCCTGGCTCATATAAGCTATGTTGTCACCTATTCCAGGCTCATATAAGCTATGTGTCACCTATTCCAGGCTCATATAAGCTATGTGTCACCTATTCCAGACTCATATAAGCTATGTGTCGCCTATTCCGGGCTCATATAAGCTGGGCTCATATAAGCTATGTTGTCACCTATTCCGGGCTCATATAAGCTATGTGTCACCTATTCCAGGCTCATATAGGCTATGTGTCGCCTATTCCGGGCTCATATAAGCTATGTGTCGCCTATTCCAGGCTCATATAAGCTATGTTGTCACCTATTCCTGGCTCATATAAGCTATGTGTCACCTATTCCAGGCTCATATAGGCTATGTGTCGCCTATTCTGGGCTCATATAAGCTATGTTGTCACCTATTCCGGGCTCATATAAGCTATGTGTCACCTATTTCTGGCTCATATAAGCTATGTGTCACCTATTCCAGGCTCATATAAGCTATGTGTCGCCTATTCCGGGCTCATATAAGCTATGTGTCACCTATTCCGGGCTCGTATAAGCTATGTGACGCCTATTCCGGGCTCATATAAGCTATGTGTCGCCTATTCCGGGCTCATATAAGCTATGTGTCGCCTATTCCAGGCTCATATAAGCTATGTGTCACCTACCATATTCCAGGCTCATATAAGCTATGTGTCGCCTATTCTGGGCTCATATATAAGCTATGTGTCACCTATTCCGGGCTCATATAGGCTATGTGTCACCTATTCCGGGCTCATATAGCTATGTGTCGCCTATTCCGGGCTCATATAAGCTATGTGTCACCTATTCCAGGCTCATATAGACTATGTGTTGCCTATTCCGGGCTCATATAGGCTATGTGTCGCCTATTCCAGGCTCATATAAGCTATGTGTCGCCTATTCCGAGCTCATATAAGCTATGTGTCGCCTATTCCAGGCTCATATAAGCTATGTGTCACCTATTCCGGGCTAATATAAGCTATGTGTCACCTATTCCGGGCTCATATAAGCTATGCGTCACCTATTCCAGGCTCATATAGGCTATGTGTTGCCTATTCGAGGCTCATATAAGCAATGTGTCACCTATTCCAGGCTAATATAAGCTATGTGTTGCCTATTCCGGGCTCATATAAGCTATGTGTCACCTATTCCGGGTTCATATAAGCTATGTGTCACCTATTCCAAACTCATATAAGCTATGTGTCGCCTATTCCAAACTCATATAGGCTATGTGTCACCTATTCCATGCTCATATAAGCTATGTGTCACCTATTTCTGGCTCATATAAGCTATGTTGTCACCTATTCCGGGCTCATATAGGCTATGTGTCACCTATTCCAGGCTCATATAAGCTATGTGTCCTATTCCAGGCTCATATAAGCTTGTATGTTGTCACCTATTCCGGGCTCATATAAGCTATGTGTCACCTATTCCGGGCTCATATAAGCTATGTGTCGCCTATTCCGGGCTCATATAAGCTATGTGTCACCTATTCCAGGCTCATATAAGCTATGTGTCACCTATTCCAGGCTCATATAGGCTATGTGTCACCTATTCCGGGCTCATATAAGCTATGTGTCACCTATTCCTGGCTCATATAAGCTATGTGTCACCTATTCCAGGCTCATATAAGCTATGTGTCGCCTATTCCGGGCTCATATAAGCTATGTGTCACCTATTCCGGGCTCATATAAGCTATGTGTCGCCTATTCCGGGCTCATATAAGCTATGTGTCGCCTATTCCGGGCTCATATAAGCTATGTGTCACCTATTCCAGGCTCATATAAGCTATGTGTCACCTATTCCAGGCTCATATAAGCTATGTGTCGCCTATTCCGGGCTCATATAAGCTATGTGTCACCTATTCCGGGCTCATATAGGCTATGTGTCACCTATTCCGGGCTCATATAGGCTATGTGTCGCCTATTCCGGGCTCATATAAGCTATGCGTCACCTATTCCAGGCTCATATAGACTATGTGTTGCCTATTCCGGGCTCATATAGGCTATGTGTCGCCTATTCCAGGCTCATATAAGCTATGTGTCGCCTATTCCGAGCTCATATAAGCTATGTGTCGCCTATTCCAGGCTCATATAAGCTATGTGTCACCTATTCCGGGCTAATATAAGCTATGTGTCACCTATTCCGGGCTCATATAAGCTATGCGTCACCTATTCCAGGCTCATATAGGCTATGTGTTGCCTATTCGAGGCTCATATAAGCTATGTGTCGCCTATTCCGGGCTCATATAAGCAATGTGTCACCTATTCCAGGCTAATATAAGCTATGTGTTGCCTATTCCGGGCTCATATAAGCTATGTGTCACCTATTCCGGGTTCATATAAGCTATGTGTCACCTATTCCAAACTCATATAAGCTATGTGTCGCCTATTCCAAACTCATATAGGCTATGTGTCACCTATTCCATGCTCATATAAGCTATGTGTCACCTATTTCTGGCTCATATAAGCTATGTTGTCACCTATTCCGGGCTCATATAGGCTATGTGTCACCTATTCCGGGCTCATATATAAGCTATGTGTCACCTATTCCGGGCTCATATAGGCTATGTGTCACCTATTCCAGGCTAATATAAGCTATGTGTCGCCTATTCCAGGCTCATATAAGCTGTGTCACCTATTCCAGGCTCATATAAGCTATGTGTCACCTATTCCAGACTCATATAGGCTATGTGTCACCTATTCCGGGCTCATATAAGCTATGTGTCACCTATTCCGGGCTCATATAAGCTATGTGTCGCCTATTCCGGGCTCATATAGGCTATGTGTCACCTATTCCAGGCTCATATAAGCTATGTGTCACCTATTCCGGGCTCATATAAGCTATGTGTCACCTATTCCAGGCTCATATAAGCTATGTGTCACCTATTCCGGGCTCATATAGGATATGTGTCACCTATTCCGGGCTCATATAAGCTATGTGTCACCTATTCCAGACTCATATAAGCTATGTGTCACCTATTCCAGGCTCATATAGGCTATGTGTCACCTATTCCAGGCTCATATCGGCTATGTGTCGCCTATTCCGGGCTCGTATAAGCTATGTGTCACCTATTCCGGGCTCATATAGGCTATGTGTCGCCTATTCCGGGCTCATATAAGCTATGCGTCACCTATTCCAGGCTCATATAGACTATGTGTTGCCTATTCCGGGCTCATATAGGCTATGTGTTGCCTATTCCGGGCTCATATAAGCTATGTGTCGCCTATTCCGGGCTCATATAAGTTATGTGTCACCTATTCCAGGCTCATATAGGATATGTGGCACCTATTCCAGGCTCACATAAGCTATGTGTCACCTATTCCTGGCTCATATAGGATATGTGTCACCTATTCCAGGCTCATATAGGCTATGTGTCACCTATTCCAGGCTCATATAAGCTATGTGTCACCTATTCCAGGCTCATATAAGTTATGTGTCACCTATTCCTGGCTCATATAGGATATGTGTCACCTATTCCAGGCTCATATAGGATATGTGGCACCTATTCCAGGCTCATATATGTTATGTGTCACCTATTCCTGGCTCATATAAGATATGTGGCACCTATTCCAGGCTCATATAAGCTATGTGTCGCCTATTCCAGGCTCATATAAGCTATGTGTCACCTATTCCGGGCTAATATAAGCTATGTGTCCCTATTCCGGGCTCATATAAGCTATGCGTCACCTATTCCAGGCTCATATAGGCTATGTGTCGCCTATTCCAGGCTCATATAAGCTATGTGTCGCCTATTCCGGACTCATATAAGCTATGTGTCACCTATTCCGGGCTCATATATAAGCTATGTGTCACCTATTCCGGGTTCATATAAGCTATGTGTCACCTATTCCAGGCTCATATAAGCTATGTGTCACCTATTCCAGGCTCATATAAGCTATGTGTCACCTATTCCAGACACATATAAGCTATGTGTCGCCTATTCCGGGCTCATATAAGCTATGTTTTCACCTATTCCGGGCTCATATAAGCTATGTGTCACCTATTCCTGGCTCATATAAGCTATGTTGTCACCTATTCCAGGCTCATATAAGCTATGTGTCACCTATTCCAGGCTCATATAAGCTATGTGTCACCTATTCCAGACTCATATAAGCTATGTGTCGCCTATTCCGGGCTCATATAAGCTGGGCTCATATAAACTATGTTGTCACCTATTCCGGGCTCATATAAGCTATGTGTCACCTATTCCAGGCTCATATAGGCTATGTGTCGCCTATTCCGGGCTCATATAAGCTATGTGTCGCCTATTCCGGGCTCATATAAGCTATGTTGTCACCTATTCCTGGCTCATATAAGCTATGTGTCACCTATTCCAGGCTCATATAAGCTATGTGTCACCTATTCCGGGCTCATATAAGCTATGTGTCACCTATTCCGGGCTCATATAAGCTATGTGTCACCTATTCCAGGCTCATATAAGCTATGTGTCACCTATTCCAGGCTCATATAAGCTATGTGTCGCCTATTCCGGGCTCATATAAGCTATGTGTCACCTATTCCGGGCTCATATAAGCTATGTGTCGCCTATTCCAGGCTCATATAAGCTATGTGTCACCTATTCCGGGCTAATATAAGCTATGTGTCACCTATTCCGGGCTCATATAAGCTATGTGTCACCTATTCCAGGCTCATATAGGCTATGTGTTGCCTATTCGAGGCTCATATAAGCAATGTGTCACCTATTCCAGGCTAATATAAGCTATGTGTTGCCTATTCCGGGCTCATATAAGCTATGTGTCACCTATTCCGGGTTCATATAAGCTATGTGTCACCTATTCCAAACTCATATAAGCTATGTGTCGCCTATTCCAAACTCATATAGGCTATGTGTCACCTATTCCATGCTCATATAAGCTATGTGTCACCTATTTCTGGCTCATATAAGCTATGTTGTCACCTATTCCGGGCTCATATAGGCTATGTGTCATCTATTCCAGGCTCATATAAGCTATGTGTTGCCTATTCCGGGCTCATATAAGCTGGGCTCATATAGCTATGTGTCACCTATTCCGGGCTCATATAAGCTATGTGTCACCTATTCCGGGCTCATATAAGCTATGTGTCGCCTATTCCGGGCTCATATAAGCTATGTTGTCACCTATTCCTGGCTCATATAAGCTATGTGTCACCTATTCCAGGCTCATATAGGCTATGTGTCGCCTATTCCGGGCTCATATAAGCTATGTTGTCACCTATTCCAGGCTCATATAAGCTATGTGTCACCTATTCCAGGCTCATATAAGCTATGTGTCACCTATTCCAGGCTCATATAAGCTATGTGTCACCTATTCCAGGCTCATATAAGCTATGTGTCACCTATTCCGGGCTCATATAAGCTATGTGTCGCCTATTCCGGGCTCATATAAGCTATGTGTCACCTATTCCGGGCTCATATAAGCTATGTGTCACCTATTCCAGGCTCATATAAGCTATGTGTCACCTATTCCGGGCTCATATAAGCTATGTGTCACCTATTCCTGGCTCATATAAGCTATGTGTCACCTATTCCAGGCTCATATGCTATGTGTCGCCTATTCCGGGCTCATATAAGCTATGTGTCACCTATTCCGGCTCATATAAGCTATGTGTCACCTATTCCAGGCTCATATAAGCTATGTGTCACCTATTCCAGGCTCATATAAGCTATGTGTCACCTATTCCAGGCTCATATAAGCTATGTGTCACCTATTCCAGGCTCATATAAGCTATGTGTCACCTATTCCGGGCTCATATAAGCTATGTGTCACCTATTCCAGGCTCATATAAGCTATGTGTCGCCTATTCCAGGCTCATATAAGCTATGTGTCGCCTATTCCGGGCTCATATAAGCTATGTGTCGCCTATTCCGGGCTCATATAAGCTATGTGTCGCCTATTCGGGCTCATATAAGCTATGTGTCACCTATTCCGGGCTCGTATAAGCTATGTGTCGCCTATTCCAGGCTCATATAAGCTATGTGTCACCTATTCCAGGCTCATATAAGCTATGTGTCACCTATTCCAGGCTCATATAGGATATGTGTTGCCTATTCCAGGCTCATATAGGCTATGTGTTTCCTATTCCAGGCTCATATAGGCTATGTGTCACCTATTCCGGGCTCATATAATCTAATATATTTCCATTTCAGAACACTACAAACATCCCCATCAAAATGACCAAATTGCTGCGAAGAACAAGACAAAACTATAAAAATCTATAAGTTAACATATATCTCCATTTACAACCCAGAAGCAATGCAAATGTAGGCTCTGCCATGCAATTTAATGACCACATCAATGATATCATTGATAATGGCAGTTTTATATTCTGAGCATAGCAAGAGTTTCCAGCAAACTAAATCTAACGGAATCTTGAATGATCCACAGAGAGATGAACATTCTCCAAAACAAAATGAGATTATCTGCAAACATGCTGCATATTGTGGAGCATCTGTCTGATGTAGCTTGGTCTTATGATTCAAGGGCCTTAACTCAAATGCATGCAAAGGGCATGGCAGCTTGCTCATCATTAAAAGCAATGAAGCATGCAGTAGCCATGATTTACTCTCATAGGGGGACTTCACCCATTGAGGTTATTTTTAAGGGGGATAGAAAATTAAACATAGGTTAACCTACATTTTATTCTGGATACATTTAACCCATTCAACCCCAAGTAACTGACATGGACTGGTGCATGCTATTTTCAGACCAATAAATTAATAAGAAAATTACCTTTGGACCAGTTCATTTATCAAAATGGGTAATTTTATCTAAAAATAGTAATAATTATTACTGGCAAAAAAGTGCAGATCCTGATGAGACGGCTCGTCACGAGCCGGCTCATCTGGATCTACACTTTTCATAAGCCTATTTAGAGGCCTGTGGGGTTGAAAGGGTTAAAGGCTTTTGCAAACAACATAGATCCAGTGACGCTGCATGCTGATCAGAATCTATGTTGTGTGCTAATTAGCCAAGTCTTAGCAAGATCATCTGAACAGCAAACAGCATAGAGCCTGATCAGACGACATTTTATACAGCAAAGGGATATATTTTGCATTTTATTTATTTAATTTTTCTTTTTACTTTGGAAATTTTAACAGAGGCAGCTCCTCAGTGTGGCTACGGGCCTGCAGGAGAGAAATATAAATTGTGATAAGCTATTTTGGGATGTCCAATATTGACAAAAAGATTATGTTGTTTCTACATCTGATTATAGATATACATGTACACAGATACATGTCCATGTAGATAAAGTGATAGAGAAGTACCAGCTACACCCATAATCCAAACCACATCCTGTTATATATTTAAAAGAACCGGGTCATCGGATAAATTGAATGAGATTTATAACATATATATGGTATCACAGGTCTTGTGGTTTGGCAGGGAAAATGGAAGTACCCCCCCCCTCTTGATATCTTCCCTGCATTCACATAATAGTATACACTACTACAAATCTGTGGTTATTTTCATCATTAATACAGCTATTCATTTCACATGAAGTTGACAGACAGCACAGGTCGATTTTTACCAGTACACATTTAGAAAACTTTAATATACAAATTCATGCAGTTTGCATTTAAAATCAAACTAGAGAATAAAACACTTGGATGCAAACAGATTTGACACAAGAACAAATGTTTGAATTTGGACACTTGGCTGAACTCCATGACACAACCGATTTCTCATAAGATCGAATCATTTCCTCCAGGCAGACAGGCAGGATCTTACAGAAACAGCCCCTAATTGTGTCTACAAGCAGGCAGACAGGCAGGACCTTACAGAAACAGCCCCTAATTGTGTCTACAAGCAGGCAGACAGGCAGGACCTTACAGAAACAGCCCCTAATTGTGTCTACAAGCAGACAGGCAGGCAGGACCTTACAGAAACAGCCCCTAATTTTGTGTACAAGCAGGCAGACAGACAGGACCTTACAGAAACAGCCCCTAATTTTGTGTACAAGCAGGTAGGCAGACAGGATATTACAGAAACAGCCCCTAATTGTGTGCACAAGCAGGCAGACAGGACCTTACAGAAACAGCCCATAATTGTGTGTACAAGCAGGCAGGCAGACAGGACCTTACAGAAACAGCCCATAATTTTGTGTACAAGCAGGCAGGCAGACAGGACCTTACAGAAACAGCCCCTAATTTTTTCTACAAGCAGGCAGACAGACAGGACCTTACAGAAACAGCCCCTACTTTTGTGTACAAGCAGGCAGGCAGACAGGACCTTACAGAAACAGCCCCTAATTTTGTCTACAAGCAGGCAGGCAGACAGGACCTTACAGAAACAGCCCCTAATTTTGTGTACTCGACATTAGGTGTGTACTGTACTTTGATGAAATTCCCGTCAGCAGTTTCCAAGTCACGTACGAGACACACATATTTCTGGAGTATCACACAATCTTCACGTTTACCACATTCTCTTCAGTAGTGTCCCAGATAAAGCCCAGACACTTTATAATATTATGTGGGCTCTGAATGTGTTATTTAACAGTTGATCGTGTTACATACAATGTACATTCTTTGACAATGTCCTGAAATGTTGTGTGAAGTTTCATGAAATGAGGTCTAAGTGTCGAGTTCCTCTGCATGAATGTTTCTCCAAGTGTCGAGTTCCTCTGCATGGATGTTTCTCCAAGTTTCGAGTTCCTCTGCATGGATGTTTCTCCAAGTGTCGAGTTCCTCTGCATGGATGTTTCTCCAAGTGTCGAGTTCCTCTGCATGGATGTTTCTCCAAGTGTCGAGTTCCTCTGCATGGATGTTTCTCCAAGTGTCGAGTTCCTCTGCATGGATGTTTCTCCAAGTGTCGAGTTCCTCTGCATGAATGTTTCTCAAAGATGCCACACACGGATGATCAGTTGTAGTGGTCAGATATGTTCATAAATGTGTTCAATTTCACAGATTTATTCGTTTTATTTGTAGGGTTTAACACATTCAACACCAAGTAACTGACATGGACTGGTGCATTCAACCCCAAGTAACTGACATGGACTGGTGCATTCAACACCAAGTAACTGACATGGACTGGTGCATTCAACACCAAGTAACTGACATGGACTGGTACATGATATTTAACCCATTCAACACCAAGTAACTGACATGGACTGGTGCATGATATTTAACCCATTCAACACCAAGTAACTGACATGGACTGGTGCATGATATTTAACCCATTCAACACCAAGTAACTGACATGGACTGGTGCATGATATTTAACCCATTCAACACCAAGTAACTGACATGGACTGGTACATTCAACACCAAGTAACTGACATGGACTGATGCATGATATTTAACCCATGCAACACCAAGTAACTGGCATGGACTGGTGCATGATATTTAACCCATGCAACACCAAGTAACAGACATGGACTGGTGCATGATATTTTCAAACCAATAAATTAATAAGAAAATCACATTTTGACCAGTTCATTTATCAAAATGGGTAATTTTGGTCTAAAATTATCAAAATGGGTAATTTTTGTCTTAAAATAGTAATATTACTGGCAAAAAGTGCAGATCCTGATGAACCTTTTGTAAGCCTATTGAGAGGCCTGGGTTAAAGTTGCACCAACAGCGTAGGTCATGTGGCAACTCAATCTCCAGCTATTACTGGTTGAACAAGTTAAACAGGACATAGAAACCGTCATCACAAGTTAACCCATTCAACACCAAGTAACTCACATGGACTGGTCCATGATATTCATAAACCAATAAATGAATCAGAAAATCACATTTGGACAAGTTCATTTATCAAAATGGGTAATTATGTCTAAAAATAGTCATATCACTGGCAAAAAGTGCAGATCCTGATGAGACGGCTCGTCACGAGCCGGCTCATCTGGATCTACACTTTTTGTAAGCCTATTTAGAGGTCTGTGGTGCTGAAAGAGTTAAACGGGAACATAGAAACCGTCATCAGCATAAGCAAATGCACATTTATTTTGCAATTTATCAAATGCATGTAGTAAAATTCATAAAATTAAAATCCACCAGACATAGAATCAAATCATAAGGTAAACTTTAAAAAGCCACTAGTAGGTTTATAATAGCATGTATCTCCTGATAGCCCATGATTCATTGAAAACTTAGTCTCTTCTTTGTAGATAGTCACTGAACCACTTGCACAGATTTTAATGAGGTTGAATTATTTGTCACTTGCTTAAATTAATTGTCAAACTGAACCATGATGTCGTCATAATTAACTCGAAATTTGACAGCATCTAGAATAAACGTTGCAACTGCCATCTCTTCTACATTGTATGTATCAAAATCATCAATGAACAAACAACTTTGTTACCTGTTTTCATTATTAAAAAAAATAAAATGATGAGACATTTGATATGTTTCAATGGATTACAAGACAGAATTAGTCAGCAACCTAGAGGCTCTGGTGGAAACACAGATGACTAATGCACATGTAAGGATAATAGATAACAGTCACCGAGATTCAGAATATGGTCAGCAAGCGTGTATGAATCACATCTCACAGCAGATTTTATTGCAAGCATTGCATATATTATAAATCTGAATTAATTCAGAATTAGCCACGATTTGGTAATATTGTAATTTGTCACTAACATCTAGTAGACATTTCTAACCTATGCCTAGACATTTCTAACCTATACCTAGACATTTCTAACCTATGCCTAAACATTTCTAACCTATACCTAGACATTTCTAACCTATGCCTAGACATGTCTAACCTATGCATAGACATTTCTAACCTATGCCCAGACATTTCTAACCTATACCTAGACATTTCTAACCTATGCCTAGACATTTCTAACCTATGCCTAGACATTTCTAACCTATGCCTAGACATTTCTAACCTATGCCTAGACATTTCTAACCTATGCCTAGACATTTCTAACCTATGCCTAAACATTTCTAACCTATGCCTAGACATTTCTAACCTATGCCTAGACATTTCTAACCTATGCATAAACATTTCTAACCTATGCCTAGACATTTCTATAGCATCTGATGAGAGAAGCACTTGTGCAAAAGATTGAATTATGGATAAAAACAAACTGACCTCAGAAAAACTAAAGCCAATGACAGAAAGGAAAATAATAGTCATTCAGCTCAAGTAGTTAAATGTAAATGTATAACTGACAATGCAGATAACAGAAGATAGAATACTGTAAAAGTTGTTTTATTCGCGAGGTTACAATTTGCTATTTTTCGCTAAAGAGCCACTTCACGAATTCATCAATCTCGCGGAAACAGGGTTCAAGCTACAAAATGTAGACCTAAAATTTTTGGGAGAGAAAGCGCGCAATTGAGTCATGTATTATTTAATCAATTTCAACATAATAGGGTTGAAATATGACCATTTGACTGTCCGATTAGCGCAGTGGTTAGCACGCTCGCTTCTCACCAATGCAACACGGGTTCGATCCTCGGATCGGGAAGTATGTGAGATGGTACGTACGGTGGCCGCCAGATACGCTTTCATCCGCGCAAACGAGAGTGATTAATATAAGTTGTTAAAAAAAAAATGGTTTAAACTTCAAATAAAAAAATTTAGAGTGATTAATATAAGTTGTTAAAAAAAAAATGGTTTAAACTTCAAATAAAAAAATTGAATAGAAAGAGTGCTTTACGATGGCCAGCCAGTGTATCTTACTTGGACATTATTTTGTCTAGAGAAGTGGTGGTGAAGTAGAATGAGCCCTGGTAAATGCAAGCATTAAGATGTACAGATATTGCCGACACATTGTCTGGAATCGGAATTATCCGAAATCCGATATTCTTTTACGCAAATTGTGTTCGAGTGCAAATTATAACTTGGGTATATCTAATCATTGTTGAGATGCAAAACAATTCGGGCTCGGGTGAGCTGCCTGTATGAAACATACAATTATAGTCGGGCTCGGGTGAGCTGCCTGTATGATTCATACAATAGTAAATATGTAAATTCCAGAAAATCACGTTATCAACATAGCATTCTTGTGAATTCAATAACTCACGAATAGTTCAATAATATAAAGACTTTTACAGTGGTTAGTTTATACTAATTTATTTTAGCTTGATTGCGAAACAAGTTCTTACAACATATATTAATCACTCTCGAGACATCATTCCTGATGGAATCCATCGCCACGAGGGAGAGTGAAGAGGCAACGTGGAATTTATATGCCTTGCTGCCTAAGGGCACAATCGATATGGCTCCAGCGGGGCTCTAACTCCGGGCCATTCACCACTGCGCTATCACGACTTCCACAGTTATATGCTGCCCTGTCCACAATTTGTAGCTTATTAATAACAGGAATCATTCTAGGTTAGAATTTAGGGAGAAGTGAGAAAGCGCGCGATCACGTCCTTAAATGGTGTTATTTAATAAATTTCAACAAAATATGGTTAGCAGTAAAATGCACAGTATCACCATTAACATTTGAATAGAAGGAGAGCTTTCTAATGGGCCAGTGTATCTTACTCTTAGGGAGAAGTGGGACCACCACCCACAAGGGGCGAAGTCAGGGTCCCTAGGGCGGCTATTTCGCCCAAATCACCCTCTAGAATGAGCCCTGAATAAGCAAGACAATAGCTATATATATCTTCCAATAGGATGCTTCAGTTGGGTGAGGACAATTGTTCTGGAGTTGCACCCATCTTTATCCTCGAACCACCCATCTTTATCCTCAAACCACCCATCTTTATCCTCGAACCATCCATGCTTTATCCTTGAACCACCCATCTTTATCCTCGAACCACCCATCTTTATCCTTGAACCACCCATCTTTATCCTCGAACCATCCATGCTTTGATATAATTCAATAATGCCAGTTGCCAATCTCACCAGAGAAAAAATATGAAAATGAACTTTTCAAATGATTACATCTTATCACACGCGTGACATTTTAGGTTGACATATTGTTGACATAATAACCCTTCACTAACAACAAGCAACTACTCTTACCCAGAAATCCTGCAATCAGAAGAAAACCAGACATGTTGACAAGCATAAATAAATGGTAACAAATCAAATATTGATCACTCTTCAACATTGATTATGGAGGAAATCTGAATAAGCTACTAGCTTCCGATTGAATCCATTTGTTCTTGTATATTAACCCTTTCAACCCCACAGGCCTCTAAATAGGCTTATGAAAAGTGTAGATCCAGATGAGCCGGCTCGTGACGAGCCGTCTCATCAGGATCTGCACTTTTTTGCCAGTAATAATTATTACTATTTTTAGATAAAATTACCCATTTTGATAAATGAACTGGTCCAAAGGTAATTTTCTTATTAATTTATTGGTCTTAAAAAATATCACGCACCAGTCCATGTCAGTTACTTGGTGTTGAATGGGCTAATGTTACAACATGATGTAAATATTGATAAATAAAATATGTTTAAACTAACATTGATTGGCTGTCCGGTAAAGCACAGTGGTTAGTGCGCACGCATCTCACCAATGCAACACAGGTTCGATCCTCGGACCGGGAAGTATGTGAGATGGTACAGTACGATGGTCGCCAGATCGGACAGGTGGGTTTTCTCCGGGTACTCCGGTTTCCTCCCACATGAATGACCACATATATGCTTTCACCCGCGTCAACAAGAGTGATTAATATAAGTTGTTAAAACTTGCTTCGCAATCGTTGTAAAATAAATAAAGTTTATATGAACATTGAATTAGGTTCCTGTAGAGATATTAAACACAGCATGTTCTTTAACCCTTTCCCTCATAGAAGCACCTCTTGACGCCATTACCAATACGACATACATTGACAATGTAGTAGCCAAACCAATGTTCACAATAAAGGCCAGAATCCCATGTAGTCCCAGTAATATCTGTGGAGGTGGGATAGATATGGCGACTACTTATCCACTGCATGATAGCTAAATGGCTGTCGTTCGTATGGAGATATAATAGTATATTAACCTAAATCTCTATGTAGTCCCAGTAATATCTATGGAGGTGGGATAGATATGGCGACTACTTATCCACTGCATGATAGCTAAATGGCTGTCGTTTGTATCAAGATATATAATAGTATATTAACCTAAATCTCTATGTAGTCCCAGTAATATCTATGGAGGTGGGATAGATATGGCGACTACTTATCCACTGCATGATAGCTAAATGGCTGTCGTTTGTATCAAGATATATAATAGTATATTAACCTAAATCTCTATGTAGTCCCAGTAATATCTATGGAGGTGGGATAGATATGGCGACTACTTATCCACTGCATGATAGCTAAATGGCTGTCGTTTGTATGGAGATATAATAGTATATTAACCTAAATCTCTATGTAGTCCCAGTAATATCTATGGAGGTGGGATAGATATGGCGACTACTTATCCACTGCATGATAGCTAAATGGCTGTCGTTTGTATGGAGATATAATAGTATATTAACCTAAATCTCTATGTAGTCCCAGTAATATCTATGGAGGTGGGATAGATATGGCGACTACTTATCCACTGCATGATAGCTAAATGGCTGTCGTTTGTATGGAGATATAGTAGTATATTAACCTAAATCTCTATGTAGTCCCAGTAATATCTATGGAGGTGGGATAGATATGGCGACTACTTATCCACTGCATGATAGCTAAATGGCTGTCGTTTGTATCAAGATATATAATAGTATATTAACCTAAATCTCTATGTAGTCCCAGTAATATCTATGGAGGTGGGATAGATATGGCGACTACTTATCCACTGCATGATAGCTAAATGGCTGTGGTTTGTATCAAGATATATAACAGTATATTAACCTAAATCTCTAT
Source organism: Archivesica marissinica (assembly GCA_014843695.1). Lineage (NCBI taxonomy): Eukaryota > Metazoa > Mollusca > Bivalvia > Venerida > Vesicomyidae > Archivesica > Archivesica marissinica. Next base: position 1,509,809 of record CM026404.1, read on the forward strand.
GTAGTCCCAGTAATATCTATGGAGGTGGGATAGATATGGCGACTACTTATCCACTGCATGATAGCTAAATGGCTGACGTTTGTATCAAGATATATAACAGTATATTAACCTAAATCTCTATGAAGAAAAGGGTTAAACACAAGAGGACCATCAGTGTATTTCATGTTAATCCATAACCTGCCGAATAAATTGGATGGAATGTGCAAACAACTAGATCCAGATCAGCTGCAGCATAGCTCAGTGTCTGATCAGGATCTATGTTGTTTGCTATTCAGACAAGTTTTTTAGCACCACTATCCACCACATTTTATGCTGTCTGATCTGGCTCTATGCTGTTAGCAAAAGTGATTTTATCTGCCACTAGCATGCAAAGGATTAAATATACCAGGAATGATTGTAAACAGACTGGGATACAGATAACTATACAGATAACAGACTGGGATACAGATAACTGACTGGGATACAGATAACTGACTGGGATACAGATAACTGAGAACCCGAAGAAAGACACCGAACAAGTTCCAACAACACGATACTGCCTTATAAATATACATGTGACCTCTACAAGCCACAGGTCAATCTACAGTTATATATATATTTGAATTCTATTTTTAAATGCAAACAAATATCTTGTACCGGTATGTATATTTACATAATAAATGACACATTCCTAGCCAGAGCATAGCAACTACATGAAAATATTGGGAGATTGATTGTCAGCCAGCTCTTCATTTGTCAGTACTTAATGACATTCGTGGAATTCCATGTAATCAAAATATTCCACTAATTTGCATATATTTCATCATGAATACCCTAAAACATCTGCTATTGATGGTATTTCATATCAGGTCATGTAATGAAATATAATTACTTGCTCACTTAAAGCTGGGCCTTGATCATTCTTACAGCGATTCTTAAAACACTGTTGTGATGTCATACCTTTGTACTTGCAGTCCATTATTATTAATATTGGAGTGGTGTCAAAAGGCCAGAGTATTATTTTCAATCCTACTTGTACAAGTACGAAATTAACAATTTTAATTAGTAGGATCTTGTTATATAAGTGTGTGCTTTAAGTAAGATATACACTTCAAACGGATCCAATATGTAAAATATTGGTACTGTTTTCGGCACATAGCGCTAGCGCCTCATACAGTCCAATATTCTACATATTGGATCGTTTTCGGCATATATCCTATATATAACTAAGATGTGGAAGTCGTGATAGCGCAGTGGATGCGCGTTCGCTCCAGGTCGAAAGGTCCGGAGTTCGAAACCCCGCTGGAGCCATTACGATTGTGCCCTTAGGCAAGGCATTTAAATTCCCCGTTGTCTCTTCTCTCTCCCTTGTGGCGATGGATTCCATCAGGAATGAGGTCTCGAGAGTGATTAATATAAGTTGTAAGAACTTGTTTCGCAATCGAGCTAAAATAAATTTGTATAAACTAAGATCAGTTGAGTTCTTCACCAGACTGTACCTTCGAGTATGTGTCATACTCTATCTATAATGCAACATAATGGCCTACAATGCTCACAGACGGATCTGTAGTCCAGTGGTAACACGCTGGACTGGTAATCCAGGGATCGCAGGTTCAATCCCCCGTCTGACCATAATAAAATTAACAGTCTTTCAGTTGGGACGTTAAACCGAGGTCTCGTGTCGGTGCTGTACACCGTGCACGTAAAAGAAGAGACTCTGGAACGGGTCTCTGTCTGTATCATTGCACTATCCTCCAAAAATCTAAAATGACTTATCTCTTCAGGAGGCGTCGCCCATATGGGCAACCGGTAGCGACGATAAATAAACGTAAAACACACGCAATAAGCTATGTGAAGGCTAGCTGTTACCATCACTCCTGAACTAACTACTGTATGTACTTAGATGAACCGACCCGATGTTACAGTCATTCAAAAATCATAGATTATTCAAAATTCCGTTCCATCTCACATACTTCCCGGTCCGAGGATCGAACACGGGTTGCATTGGTGAGAATCGAGCGTGCTAACCACTGAGCTAATCGGACAACCTAAAGTATTCACTAGCATTCAACATGACAAACAAATGCATCTCAAGTCTTATATATAATCTGACGTTAACACAACTGAAACCTTATATATAATCTGACGTTACCACAACTGAAACCTTATATATAATATGACGTTAACACAACTGAAACCTTATATATAATCTGACGTTACCACAACTGAAACCTTATATATAATCTGACGTTACCACAACTGAAACCTTATATATAATATGACGTTAACACAACTGAAACCTTATATATAATCTGACGTTAACACAACTGAAACCTTATATATAATCTGACGTTACCACAACTGAAACCGTATATATAATCTGACGTTACCACAACTGAAACCTTATATATAATCTGACGTTACCACAACTGAAACCTTATATATAATCTGACGTTACCACAACTGAAACATTATATATAATCTGACGTTACCACAACTGAAACCGTATATATAATCTGACATTAACACAACTGAAACCTTATATATAATCTGACATTAACACAACTGAAATTAAGACAACAAATCCAACTTCAAAAATGAACAAAACCAAAATGAACAATACAAGGAGCACTTATTCACAAGGTAATTAGTTCAACCGAGTAAGCATGTCAGGCCTAGTTATATCCTAAGAAAGCGAATAATAGACAAATTGAATAAATATAAAAGGAAAATTGAGAAGTTTTAATTCAGACATTAGATATGCTTAGATCAACACAAAAGCTCTGTTTAACATGGTTTAAGATTCAGGAGAGTTGGCTGTACTTCTTAAGTGCAAACTACTACTATTGTAATTAAGGGTTCATCATTTCACAAAATAGGAAGATTGTTTGCAACCTTGACGAAACTGTAATGTATCCCTACAGTCTAATTATGCATCAGCGGGAATGTTTTTGACATCACAGAAAGTAGAACATCTAAAACAAGAGGCCTTGGCCTGGATCAGTTCGCTCGCCTCAGACAGGTGGCATTTACTGATTGTTAATTTAACCCATTCAACCCCAAGTAACTGACATGGACTGGTGCATGCTATTTTTAGACCAATAAATTAATAAGAAAATTACATTTGGACCAGTTCATTTATCAAAATGGGTAATTTTATCTAAAAATAGTAATAATTATTACTGGCAAAAAAGTGCAGATCCTGATGAGACGGCTCGTTACGAGCCGGCTCATCTGGATCTACACTTTTCATAAGCCTATTTAGAGGCCTGTGGGGTTGAAAGGGTTAATCTAAAAAAAGATATTGACAGACCGGCTGATCTAACTGAAACGAGATGGCATATAGACCCTTACGGTACTATATCAAGAATATCCATTGAAAATTGATTGACACCAGAGAAGTCATTTGCTTGTCTTGCATTGGTTGGTAACATATTGTTAGTTTGGTGAAAATCTGTCAAACAGTATAAGGCAGTGGCCCAATCGCAATAAATATGTAGAGGTTGTACTAAAAATTCCAAGATTGTTCAGAGCACTGTACCAGTGAAAAGGTGGGGTGAGAGATTGTGGTGGGTTGGGTTGAGAGATTGGTGATGGGGTGGGATGAGAGATTGGTGATGGTGTGGGATGAGAGGTTGGTGATGGGGTGGGATGAGAGGATGGTGATGGTGTGGGG
>CM026404.1:1514463-1584448 GCA_014843695.1 Archivesica marissinica
ATAAACAAGCACCCCACAACCAATGATGCAACCTTTATTAATATAATAAACAAGCACCCCACAACAACTGATGCAACCTTTATTAATATATCAAACAATCACCCCACAACCAATGATGCAATCTTTATTAATATATCAAACAATCACCCCACAACCAATGATGCAACCTTTATTAATATAATAAACAATCACCCCACAACCAATGATGCAACCTTTATTAATATAATAAACAAGCACACCACAACCAATGATGCAACCTTTATTAATATAATAAACAAGCACCCCACAACCAATGATGCAACCTTTATTAATATAATAAACAAGCACCCCACAACCAATGATGCAACCTTTATTAATATAATAAACAATCACCCCACAACCAACGATGCAACCTTTATTAATATAATAAACAAGCACCCCACAACCAATGATGCAACCTTTATTAATATAATAAACAATCACCCCACAACCAATGATGCAACCTTTATTAATATAATAAACAATCACCCCACAACCAATGATGCAACCTTTATTAATATAATAAACAAGCACCCCACAACCAATGATGCAACCTTTATTAATATAATAAACAAGCACCCCACAACCAATGATGCAACCTTTATTAATATAATAAACAAGCACCCCACAACCAATGATGCAACCTTTATTAATATAATAAACAATCACCCCACAACCAACGATGCAACCTTTATTAATATAATAAACAAGCACCCCACAACCAATGATGCAACCTTTATTAATATAATAAACAATCACCCCACAACCAACGATGCAACCTTTATTAATATAATAAACAATCACCCCACAACCAATGATGCAACCTTTATTAATATAATAAACAATCACCCCACAACCAACGATGCAACCTTTATTAATATAATAAACAATCACCCCACAACCAACGATGCAACCTTTATTAATATAATAAACAAGCACCCCACAACCAACGATGCAACCTTTATTAATATAATAAACAATCACCCCACAACCAACGATGCAACCTTTATTAATATAATAAACAAGCACCCCACAACCAACGATGCAACCTTTATTAATATAATAAACAATCACACCACATCCAATGATGCAACCTTTATTAATATAATAAACAAGCACCCCACAACCAATGATGCAACCTTTATTAATATAATAAACAATCACCCCACAACCAACGATGCAACCTTTATTAATATAATAAACATAGGCCCTAAATAAATATTCATCGTACATTTATACGCAGAACCTAGTTACAAGTCTATCTGGGTTCAAATTTAAAGAATAAGTCCTTATCTGGGTGGACAACAGCGTGGGCCCAGTCCGTAACAAATCGAAGGGTTCGAGTCTCTGCAACTTTAGTTATTCTAAATCGATTTAACATAATAGCCATGGCAATTTTCAGCTCCAGCCAGGCTAGGTGTTGGCCTATGCAAACCCGTGAGCCAGCGCCAAATGGAATGTACATCTTGGAGCTAGCGCGTTCCTTGCTATCCAGAAATCTGAATGGCACGAATTCTTTGGGTCTTGTCCATTGCACCGGTGAGCGATGTATTCCCCATGTAAATGCTTTAATATCAGTCTGGAATACAAATGGATCTGTAGTCCAGTGGTAACACGCTGGACTGGTAATCCAGGGATCGCAGGTTCGATCCCTCGTCTGACCCTAATAAAATTAACAGTCTTTCAGATGGGACGTTAAACCGAGGTCTCGTGTCGGTGCTTTACACCGTGCACGTAAAAGAACCAGAGGAGATTCTGGAATTGGTCTCTGTCCGTATCATGCACTATCCTCCAAAATCTAAAATAACTAATCTCTTCAGGAGGCGTCGCTCATATGGGCAACCGGTAGCGACGATAAATAAACGTAAAACACACATGGAATACAAATACACGCAGCAACATCAACTTAGATTTGAAATGGAATAAATAAGCACAATCGACTGAAAATAATATTACAGTTAGCTGTACAATGTATATGTGTTTACAATCAAACCTGTGGTAAGCAGCCAGTCAAGGGAATCACATAATTGGTTGCTTAGCACAGGTTACTGCTTAATAGAGGTCAACTGTATAATAGCACAACATATTGGGAATCTGGAAACTGGCTGCTTAATACAGGTTGGCTGCTTAATGGTGGTGGCTTATTTTTTGTTTGTTTAATACTATTTTATTGTAATATATTTATGTGTATATATACCTATACAACAAGTTGAACAACGCAAGTGGGTTGGGCCACACGTTCTATCAGCATTAATGATTGGCCCTCCCTCCCCAGTGGAATTAATCATAACAAGCGAGCCTGAAGTGGCGTAATTAAATGTCATGTATATAACAACAAGCTTAGTGTAAGTATTAAATACATAATAGTTCCTTGTAAATGCATAGTCCTTTGTATAGATGTGCCACCATATATTCAACAGGAAGTATCAAATAGACATAGCTTCCGTAAGTCCAGCTATATGGTGTAGGACATAGCTTCCGTAAGTCCAGCTACATGGTGTAGGACATAGCTTCCGTAAGTCCAGCTACATGGTGTAGGACATAGCTTCCGTAAGTCCAGCTACATGGTGTAGGACATAGCTTACGTAAGTCCAGCTACATGGTGTAGGACATAGCTTCCGTAAGTCCAGCTACATGGGGTAGGACATAGCTTCCGTAAGTCCAGCTACATGGTGTAGGACATGACTTCCGTAAGTCCAGCTACATGGGGTAGGACATAGCTTCCGTAAGTCCAGCTACATGGTGTAGGACATGACTTCCGTAAGTCCAGCTACATGGTGTAGGACATAGCGTCCGTAAGTCCAGTTACATGGGATAGGACATAGCGTCCGTAAGTCCAGTTACATGGTGTAGGACATAGCTTCCGTAAGTCCAGCTACATGGGGTAGGACATAGCTTCCGTAAGTCCAGCTACATGGTGTAGGACATGACTTCCGTAAGTCCAGCTACATGGTGTAGGACATAGCTTCCGTAAGTCCAGCTACATGGTGTAGGAACATATTTAAGAAAACTGATGCGGGATCCTTGTCACCGAATACATGGAAATAACGAGTATACAGTCAATCCAGCTTTAAGCATCCAGGCAAGGAAGAGACAAAATGACAAAAGTGGCTGCTTGGCAGAGGTGACTGCTTAGTTTAGGTTAAATGTTAAACGAATTGCCACAGTGGGAGTCTAGTAAATGGTTGCTTAAATACAGGGTGAACTTTTATTTTACAGGTGACCGCTAGTACAGTCTTGACTAGGTAGATGTAGGTGTAAACACCTCATTTACTATCTAATTGATCTACACCAAACAGTGATGTTCCATTCTGAGCAAAACAAATTCAACTCGTGTAATATGACGGTATAACAACACTAATATTTATAAATGTAGCTTACGTTTGCATCAAACGTGATATTCCCGATGTTGACCTTCTCAGTGGTCTGTCTGCTGATAAAGGGGGCTATTGGGTGTATACGTAGTACCTCTTTCAGGACGGCTTCCAGTTTGGGTAAGACTATTGATGGGTCTTTATACAGGGCATCCATGTTGTCGTCGGCTTCCTCCCGCAGCTCTTCCTGTTATTACAGTGAGGTATTATGCTCATATAGATGTACTGTTGCATACACGTTTACTTAATAAGGAACGAATCGCGGGTTAATAGTTCCAATCGGGGTATGAACTACATTGGGTGTGCTTAAAGTGTACGACGACAGAAGCAGTTGTATGTTCATAACCCGATGGAAACGATTAACCCTCAATTAATTACTTATATTTTCCATTAATTATTCAAAGAATATCAACACTGCGAATGCGCATGCCCGACACTTCGAGTGCGCATGTCAGCTGCATATCATTAGTGAGGAAATTCACATGAAAATAGATACAAACAGAACATATACGTACATCGAAGAACATGCATTAGCAATGTAAATATATACACTTTAGCTAGGAACACCAGCATTATGCTGACAAAAATGAAAACCGCACATCAAATAAATAAGCATTACAAAAATTAAAATAGTGCTTAAAATGGGGGCCATTTTGATTTTATTTGTTTCTATATATGATATTGGGAGACACAAAAACAGTAATACCTTAGGAAAGAGGTAACCATATAAGCAAGTTGCTTTGTCCTCAATCCTACATGTATGTACATACTATGTATACGAGTCTATGTATATTTAAAGAAATAAAATATTGTTTAAACTAAACAGTAATGTCAATTTAGTGATTCATATATACTGAACAAATATGTAACTCCAAAAATATAGGAACACTTACGGAAAACCGGTGCACTATGTAATATGCTAACTATGTTGGTACATGGCCTAGACGTTATAAAACCTTTCACAAATCTCAAACTCAGTCTCTAGCTTTCTCATTGGCAGAGCCAGGATCAAATCTCAAACTCAACCAATCAAATCACATGAGATTGATTTTGAGATCTGAGAAAAGTTTTATAACCTCAGGCCCAGAAGACATATCGAATCCGTATTTGTATAAATGGAATGGCGATTGCTACATGGTCACTATGTTGGTGCTATCATTATATACCTGGGCATATGTGGACAATAGACATAATAGACACATAATACGTCAATACCTGGACGTCTGTATATGTTGTCAACAAATACACAAGTACTGGTATGGTAGATGCAGTGGTTTCTGATCCAGCCATCAAGAAAAGCTTCATATTGTCTCGAGCCTGTAAGTGTATACATGTATATATACATATCACATGGTGCATATTGCGTAGGCACAGTATGTAAGCAACAAATATACACATATATCTCCACATGACGACCGTCTCCGTTGTTTAGTGAGCGGGAGGTCTAATGTTCGAACATCAGGGATTCATTCTGATATGGCCGGGTTGGTGAGCCACCAGCTAATGGTTATCGACTGCCTATCAGCCTGGCACATGGCCTACAAGGATAGGATTCTGGAATGTCTAATGTTCATATAAAGTGTCTCATAAGTCAGAAAGTGCCGGTGTAGCGTGAGCCCCCCCCCCTTTCAATAGGTACTAATATGTATAGATATCGGTGTAATAAATATAATCAATATATGTTTTTACTTTGAATCCACGATTTGATAAGTTTGTATTGCTAGTTATCACCGTTTAACGTTAATTCAAAGATATACTATAGAGGACATAGAAAACGCACACCTACATTATATGATTATTATTATTACATGAAAACGAAATATGAAGGACTTCATCAAAGATATATCACATCATTATTACATGTAACCGTTAACTTCCACGTATCACAATATTCACCTAACACCTTTAATGATTCTTGTAATTCATCTGCACTTTTTGCAAATATAATGATATCATCAGCATATAATAGTAAACATATTTTCAACATACCAACATCTATACCATCTATTACTTTATTTCTAAAGGTTTGCTCCAAATCATTCAAATATATGCTAAATAAGAAAGGGACAACCTAAATTACACGAAAATGCCTCACTTACGGTGTTAACACTTTTCATTTTCGATGTTACATTACTATACATTGATTGTATTACATTTAATATGTTGCCTCTAACTCCATATTGTATCAACTTAAACCATAGATCATCGCGGGATATATACATATCTAGTATTCCGATCGCACCATGATTCGCTAGGGATCTCAGGCGATCACTTGTTATAGTTCACTTTGCCTGGTTCTAATTTACCTGTAATTATTCATAGCTGATTTGTTTGATAACCCGGTCGCACCCTGACACGACGGTTGCAAGAGATCGAACTAACTCATGAACAAAATACTAACCAGATCGAAGCCGCATGCCTCGTGCAGTTTAACAACGAGACGTTTTTCCTCGTGGTTGTCTTCTTTCCTAAGAGCATCAGTTAAGATGTTTGCTGTGAGCTTTTCAAATGTTTCGTTTGCGTTCTTGAATTCCTCGCTGTCTGCAGTTATCTCATCGAGTGCATAACATCTGCAGCATAAAACAACACAAAACATATAACGTTCATAATGTAGTGTGTGTGGTTTAAGTTTAGTTATCGTCGCTACCGGTTGCCCATATGAGCGACGCCTCCTGAAGAGATTAGTCATTTTAGATTGTTGGAGGATAGTGCAATGATACAGACAGAGACCCATTCCAGGGCCTCCTCTCTGGTTCATTTACGTAAAGCACAGACACAATACCTCGGTTTAAAGTCCCATCTGAAAGACTGTTAATTGTATTAGGGTCAGACGGTGGATCGAGCCTGCGATCCCTGGATTACCAGTCCAGCATGTTAACCACTGGACTACAGATCCGTCTGTGTTCATAATGTAAGTTTCTTCAATTCTTTCTGTAGTGCTGTTCACTTCACACCTATTCAGATATAATTATAATATGATAATGGAATGATCTCTCGTGGTGGCAACAAGTGTGACCCGAACAGGGTTGAAAATGTCTCATACTCATGGCCTACATGGACATACCCAGAGTGGGCTCCGCGGCCGAGTGGTTTAGGTTGTTGACTTCAAATCACTTGGACCTCACCGCAGAAGGTTCGAATCCCATTGGTAGTTGTCGAATTATTCCATGCGGGAAGCTCAGCTGGCTTGTGATGGGTCGGTGGTTCTACTCGGGTGCCGTCCGTTCTTGCAATCCTGCTCAGAGGGGGCACCCGGGGGTCATCATGCATGATTAATTGCTGGAGAATCTCCATTTGACCTAAGGTGCTGCTGCTACTTTAAACCCCCAAAATAAACAAACAAACAGTTGGTGCCGAAGCACGTGTCATTTCAATAGTTCACCAAGGGTTATACTTCATGGCATCGACTATCGGAAAACCCAAATAGTCGAAGTATCGTATATACCCATGCCCACACTGTACGATACAACATTGATACGCATGTACTACCTGTGTAGTATGGTGACGATACAACATTGATACGCAGATACTACCTGTGTAGTATGGTGACGATACAACATTGATACGCAGGTACTACCTGTGTAGTATGGTGACGATACAACATTGATACGCAGGTACTACCTGTGCAGTATGGTGACGATACAACATTGATACGCATGTACTACCTGTATAGTATGGGGACGATACAACATTGATACGCAGGTACTACCTGTGTAGTATGGTGACGATACAACATTGATACGCATGTACTACCTGTATAGTATGGGGACGATACAACAGTGATACGCAGGTACTACCTGTGTAGTATGGTGACGATACAACATTGATACGCAGGTACTACCTGTATAGTATGGTGACGATACAACATTGATACGCATGTACTACCTGTGTAGTATGGTGACGATACAACATTGATACGCATGTACTACCTGTGTAGTATGGTGACGATACAACATTGATACGCAGGTACTACCTGTGTAGTATGGTGACGATACAACATTGATACGCAGGTACTACCTGTGTAGTATGGTGACGATACAACATTGATACGCAGGTACTGCCTGTGTAGTATGGTGACGATACAACATTGATACGTAGGTACTACCTGTGAGTATGGTGACGAGACAACATTGGTACGCAGGTACTACCTGTGTAGTATGGTGATGATACAACATTGATACGCATGTACTACCTGTGTAGTATGGTGACGATACAACATTGATACGCATGTACTACCTGTGTAGTATGGTGATGATACAACATTGATACGCAGGTACTACCTGTGTAGTATGGTGACGATACAACATTGATACGCAGGTACTGCCTGTATAGTATGGTGACGATACAACATTGATACGCAGGGTACTGCCTGTGTAGTATGGTGACGATACAACATTGATACGCAAGTACTACCTGTGTAGTATGGTGACGATACAACATTGATACGCAGGTACTGCCTGTATATTATGGTGACGATACAACATTGATACGCAGGTACTACCTGTGTAGTATGGTGACGATACAACATTGATACGCAGGTACTACCTGTGTAGTATGGTGACGATACAACATTGATACGCAGGTACTGCCTGTATATTATGGTGACGATACAACATTGATACGCAGGTACTACATGTATGTGTAGTATGGTGACGATACAACATTAATAGGCAGGTACTACCTGTGCAGTATGGTGACGAGACTCTGTAAGAACAGCGCTTGTTCTCCCTCCAGTGCACGCAGATCCAGTTGTAGCAGCATGTGACCAACAACATCCATAGCCAGCCGTAACGACCAATCAGTAACATTCACCAGACTACCTGGAAAGCCGAACGTGTCATAACAGTTTTATGACAAGGGTGATATATTATAAAGGTATCATAAAGGCCATGCTATGTTCAATCATCAATGACCAATCAGTAACATATTCACCAAATTACATGTACATGGTACGGCAAGTGAATGACATGCACTGTTCAATGAATGGTATGCACGGTTCAATGAATGGTATGCACGGTTCAATGAATGGTATGCACGGTTCAATGAATGGTATGCTTTCGTGTTGCTAGAATACGGATCTGTTTTACAACAGCTCCAGCAATGGATGCCAACACCACATTTGCATACGGAGGAAGGTCTAACAGACGGGCTATGTGGGGCCTCCGTGGCCGAGTGACCAAGGTGGTTGACGTCAAATAACTTGCCCCCTCACCGCTGCATGACCCAAGCTGTTAGTTACACCACAAAAGAACTGATGGACAGCGATCAAACACCGATAATAACTCTCGATTTGTGTCCAAAAATAGCTTGAGCTAAAATGACATTTAATTAGCAATTAATCATGAACTCTTGTCGGATTGTTTACACTTCTTACTATATACTATTAGGAGTAGTCTGTTACTGATAACGAATGAACAGAATACGTTTCCTACCCACACTCGTCTCTTCACCTATCTTGTCGCAGAACATCTCAACATCCTTTATTATCAAGTCTCCCTTTTCTTCAAGAACAGTTTTCCTGAAAATAGTCGCTATCGCCCTTCTCACTTCCGGGCTCCGATTCGTCGAACCCAAGATTGTATCCTTCAATGGTGAGTTTTCTAAATAATCGTGCGCGCCTTTCTCTAACTTATTTATGACAGTCTGTGTAAGTTTTTGATCGAAAATGTATACTTTCTTATCGAAGCGGAATAATCCACATTCCTGATAGAAGTCTGTAAGATATTCTAGTTTTAAAAGTTTGTCACCATCAAATACTAAGTTTAATAGAGTATTTAAAATAAATCCCGGTTCTGGAATCGTCCCCTGTTTGCGGCGAAGCTAGATGGGTAGGAATAGAAACGTACAGTTATTTAAGGATTATTAAAGCTTAATCTACCACATTAATGCATGTATATATACTGTTCGATCCCCAAACGTGCACTGGGACAATACTAATTAATGGACATATAGTATTTATACACAGAGACACAGATATGTTAGAGGCTACAGTAATGTAGCCAGAGGCAAATTTCAACCGCAGCAATCTAGGGGTCCGGGTGCATGTCCCCCCTTAAAATTGTTTGGGTATAGAAGCGATTTCCTGCGTTTTCTGATTTAATGACTTTATATACTCACCTTTCAGCTCTCTGGTAGTCAACATGTTATACAGCAAAGGGATAGTTTTTATCATTTTATTTATTTATTTTTCCATTTATTTGCTTTGGAAATTTTAACCGAGGCAACTGCCTCGGTGTGCCTCAGTGTGGCCTGGGCTATATGCGCAATAATATACTAGAGTACATAGAAAACGCACACCTACATTATATACTAGAGGACATAGAAAACGCACACCTACATTATATACTAGAGGACATAGAAAACGCACACCTACATTATATACTAGAGGACATAAAAAACGCACACCTACATTATATACTAGAGGACATAGAAAACGCACACCTACATTATATACTAGAGGACATAGAAAACGCACACCTACATTATATACTAGAGGACATAGAAAACGCACACCTACATTATATACTAGAGGACATAGAAAACGCACACCTACATTATATACTAGAGGACATAGAAAACGCACACCTACATTATATACTAGAGGACATAGAAAACGCACACCTACATTATATACTAGAGGACATAGAAAACGCACACCTACATTATATACTAGAGGACATAGAAAACGCACACCTACATTATATACTAGAGGACATAGAAAACGCACACCTACATTATATACTAGAGGACATAGAAAACGCACACCTACATTATATACTAGAGGACATAGAAAACGCACACCTACATTATATACTAGAGGACATAGAAAACGCACACCTACATTATATACTAGAGGACATAGAAAACGCACACCTACATTATATACTAGAGGACATAGAAAACGCACACCTACATTATATACTAGAGGACATAGAAAACGCACACCTACATTATATACTAGAGGACATAGAAAACGCACACCTACATTATATACTAGAGGACATAGAAAACGCACACCTACATTATATACTAGAGGACATAGAAAACGCACACCTACATTATATACTAGAGGACATAGAAAACGCACACCTACATTATATACTAGAGGACATAGAAAACGCACACCTACATTATATACTAGAGGACATAGAAAACGCACACCTACATTATATACTAGAGGACATAGAAAACGCACACCTACATTATATACTAGAGGACATAGAAAACGCACACCTACATTATATACTATAGGACATAGAAAACGCACACCTACATTATATGATTATTATTACATGAAAACGAAATGAAGGATTCAATCAAAGATATATCACATCTTTATTACAAAATACAAACTGAACAACTAAAAATATTCTTAAACGGAGGTCTCGTGTCGGTGCTTTACACCGTGCACGTAAAAGAACCAGAGGAGACTCTGGAATGGAACTCTGTCTGTATCATTGCACTCTCCTCCAACAATCTAAAATGACTAATCTCTTCTGGAGGCGTCGCTCATATGGGCAACCGGTAGCGACGATAAATAAACGTAAAACACACACACACACTAAAAATATTCCAAACTGTTTAAAACTATGTGTGCGTTTTCTGTGTCCTCTAGTATATACGAACTATGACTGCAAACGTATCTCTGTGCTGATTGACTCATAACGATGCTTACTCTGGATGGGACACCCTACAGCACCGGCGAAACTCCACACTCTCAACCATGAGCCTCAAGACAAGGAACAACTTGATTGACTTCAGCCCGGATCCTCCATTACGAAGTGCCAGAACCACCCGAGGGCATCATTAAAGTTGCACTCAGATTAGAGCAAGAACTATGATATATCAGCATACATTCCTCCCAGCAACCATCGTACTGGAACAACCTGTCTCACGCTGCAGTTGCCCAGACAACCATGGAAGGCTTCCAATCGGTCCTGGCCAATCAGCAATCCAGCATAATATGATAGACGTTTTTATCAAGTTTGTATACAGCTGTACATAGAAGAACTTGTATTGGTCAGTTCTGACTGCTACGTGTACATAGTAATTTTAGCACATGGTGAGTATATTCTTGACAGTGTGAGGCAATTACTAGAGATGATGATGTTGATTTTGATGATGACGACGACGACGACGACGATGATGATGATGATGATGATGATGATGATGATGATGATGATGATGATGATTATGATGATGATGATGATGATGATGATGATGATGATGATGATGATGATGATGATGATGATGATGATGATGTCAATGTTGTTGATGATGTTGATGCTTCATTACTAGTAATGAACAAGTTATCTGTAATAAACTGCAAATACCGCATGATTACTCGTATTGCGACATAAAGCCCCGTGTCAGTCTACAATAACTATGGTTTCTTATCAACTGTACTTTGTGTATCATAAACATTGTTGACGTGGCAATGTTTTCATATCTGCTCACGTATGATCACCTCGACCTAGACATATATCGGGTATACTACAAGTTGATTATGAAGCTGGCCGTATAATAGTCTATACGTATTAGTAGCATGCCGTTCTGAAGTTTGGGGTTTGGCATTTGCACTAGAACCCAAATTCCGACGGCATAGGAAAATCGTCATATACATTTTGTTTTTGCAAATTATTTGCAGATAGCATGTACACACGATGACATGCTGCATAATTGTATGTACGTCAAAGTTATAAATATATACAGATATCAGTCTTACTAGACATTGCAGAATATTGAGAATAAACAGGATGCCTCTCGCTAACACCTTTGATACTGCCATTGCAACCTGCAAGAAAACAAGATTGACTTCAAAATAAAATGATGCACTTAGAATATTAATGAAGTTCAAAAGGATAACAAACTAATATATATACATGTATTATCCATGCGTTTCGATCAAATATATCTGCATACAATCTCTATTATAAGTGTTTATTCGTAAAGAGTGAATATTGTGAATGTCACGTGTTCTTACTTCCCACGACTGCATACGGGTGTTCAACGTTACATGTGCAAGGATGGTAAACCATAATCCACCAAAGGCGTAGTCTACTGGGTTCATTGAAGTGTCTCTCTTGTCGGAGACTCATTCCTGGACGGATACAGCTGGTGGACTCTCGATCAGCGCACCATCAACTACTAACATTTCTGGATCGTTCGATGGTGGCAAGGTAACGCTGCGGATCTCCGCAATATCTCGGGGGTTGGGGGGTTGGACCGCAACGAGGTCTTCGAGAGTCCAGCATAGCTTTGTTTTCAATATACCAGCGTGACAGTTACATTTTAATCCATGGAGTACGACCAACATTGAGTGGAGGGGATTAATGCGCCGCAAGGAGCCGTTTGTAAAAGAAGGTGCGAAAGGGTTCGAGCCCCACTGGAGCCGTTACGATTGTGCAAGGCATTTAAATTCCACGTTGCCTCTTCTCTCTCCCTCGTGGCGATGGATTTCACCAGGAATGATGTCTCGAGAGTGATTAATATAAGTTGTAAGAACTTGTTTCGCAATCAAGCTAAAATAAATTTGTATAAACTAAAAGATGACATCATCATATGATGTGTAGTAAATAATGTTCTTACCTGAACAAGTAGTGCCTGCTCGTCAAAGCATTGGCCTGTATTCGGTCTACATGGAATTGGGATATTCACATCTATGTGAACATTTTCACGACGGACATAACAGTTGTCTCCAGTGCCGATATGTGTACATTCCCACGATAACGTATCTGCAAATCCAGCGGGTTCAACGACTACAAATGTGCATGTACATGTGTTTGAATGTTTATTATCTAGTGTAGCTAACATCTGAATTTACATTAACTTGTAAGTGACCTTTATATGCACTACTTTATATAGCATACGGCTTATGTTGAGCATATATGTCTATATAGGAAATAGTTGTGGCTTTCCTTAAGCAACGGATACGTGTGAGAAACAATCTCGTACGCTTTATAAACTATAAGCTAACTGCGTGACCTCGGAGTTTATACGTATTTACTACAATAGTTAACGGAACCATAGAAACGAATTTAAAATGACAGAACAGAAAGAAATACGACCGGAGTCCACCAAAGTGATCGTTAGTTACGATGGAATTTTTAAAAGTATGTATGATGAGATACTACGGGATATGTTTTACGACGGCCGCCGGCAATTTGCAAACGGAGACTGGGCTGTTGGAAAGAAAACATTTGAAAGTATGCTGGAGCTTGCGGCCGATAAACCGAAGGATAGAAAAACATTGGAGGAGATTGTGAGAGAACTGAAGCGGTACGAGGAGAGCAAGATTGAACCGGGAACCCCGGTTGCACAGAGTATCAACTGGTCCGTCGTTGCCGACAGACCGTTACATAGAATTGATGAATCGTTGTTCGCGCTACCGCAAGGTATTTTCTTCCTCAATATTGGACGACCTGGCAAGGCAGGATTCGTAAGACTAATTGGAAAGAAGTTGTTGTCGGATTTGTTCGTAGCTTTCAAGATACCTGAATTGTTCTGTAGCTTGATCAAAGCTGATATGCTTCTAGGATATTACGTTGATCAACGTGTTAGTGATATAAATGTAACAATATTTTATCACCCTATCAGTAAATCCGAAAAATTACACGTCATACAAAATATTTTATCGAATGGTGGGTGTGACGCCGAGATCATTTTCCCGTTTCCCCTGATGCGCCAGTCTACACGCTGTGAGTGGGGCTCACCGCCGGAAGGGTGGGAAGTTGACGACGCGTTCGACATCATGCTTGGCTGCGGGGAAGAACGTATCCGAGCTTACTCAATTCAGTTCTTACAAAACGTGGGGCTAGAAAACCCAATATTGTATGACCCAGCCTGCTCCACGGGCGTATTTCTCTCCACTCTGCAAGGGGCGATTCCTGGAAGCTACACCATCGGACAAGACCTTAGTAAACAGATGGCTAATTTTGCAAAAGAGCGCGTGAATGAAGCTCATTGTGCGAATGCCATGGATCCACAGATAACACGTGGCACCGCCGACGCTGTGTACATCAGGTTCCTTAATTCTGAAGTGGTCAAAACATGCGAAGCAGAGGAACTGCTATCAGCATTGCTAGCGACAGTTAAAAAGGGCGGTTATATCATCACGTTTGGACACACACCTGTTCTTCTCTCGTCCTCTATATTCAGATCGCTGGATGGATTCGAGTTTAAGCAATCGGTTGGTGTGGCAGTGGACAGATGTGGCATATTTCAATATTACGTTATTCAGAAGTCATAAGTGTTTGGTAGTTTTTGATATGTTTCTACATGCCACACGTGCACGACATAGTGTGATAACACTATTCACCGTCAGTGTAGATTTGCTTGGTTACTGAGAATAGCGTGTTCATAGTAAGACATCAGCATTGCGGTTCAAGTGTGATGGTGGTGGTAAATACTCTCCCCGTGTGTATAGATAGGTGCTATCGTTCTAAACCTGTCACTTGTGTGTGTGTTTTTTACGTTTATTTATGGTCGCTACCCGGTTGCCCATATGAGCGACGCCTCCTGAAGAGATTAGTTATTTTAGATTTTGGAGGATAGTGCATGATACAGACATAGACACATTCCAGAATCTCCTCTGGTTCTTGTACGTGCATGGTGTAAAGCACCGACACGAGACCTCGGTTTAACGTCCCATCTGAAAGACTGTTAATTTTATTAGGGTCAGGCGGGGGATCGAACATGCGATCCCTGGATTACCAGAACAGCGTGTTACCACTGGACTACAGATCCGTCTGTATGTCACTTGTGTTATACATTGATGATCACTTTATCAGTGTTATTTGGAGGGTGCGATAGCGCAGTAAGTAGAGTAGCAGGTAGTGGAGTACCACAATGCGTCGGATATGTACACTACTCGTAAAACGGTGTTAATGTTTATCTGGTACATGTGTGTGTTTTACGTTTATTTATCGTCGCTACCGGTTGCCCATTTGAGCGACGCCTCCTGAATAGATTAGTCATTTTAGATTTTTGGAGGATAGTGCAATGATACAGACAGAGACCCATTCCAGAGTCTCCTCTGGTTCTTTTACGTGTACGGTGTACAGCACCGACACGAGACCTCGGTTTAAAGTCCGATCTGAAAGACTGTTAATTTTATTAGGGTCAGACGGGGGATCGAACCTGCGATCCCTGGAATATGTCCGGTACACAACAAAAAGGAAGGCATTTGTGTACACGTGTAGTACGTTCTTTCGTCTAATTTTAATTAGACACATTTTGATAAGAAAACAATATTGCTCAGAAAGACCTGGACGTCTGTGAGATGGTATGGTGTTCGCCAGATCCGATAGGTTGGTGTCCTCCAATACGAAGGACCACATACGATTTCATCCGCGCCAACGTTATTTCGCAATCGATGGTGACATTAAATCAAGTTTAAACATAGTCGATATGGTAACTTGTAATGCGGTAACGGGTATCTTCAAAATGAGAATCAAGTTGATGATTATGGCGAATCATATCATTATCAAAGTCAACACCATCACCGTCAGTTTCTTCATTCTTCATCGAGATAAGTACTAACACAGATACGAAGGTTAATCCATACACAATCATCATAATGATGAGTGATGATGATAATAGTAATTATGGTGATGATGATGTCGATAAACATTTCAAACTGTGTTCCATTCCACATTATATAGCAAATCATATCGCCCTCACAAGCATGTTGGCCCTTCCAAATTGTGTTGTATCCCGTGCTGTATGAGAATATCCCGTGTTTTATGGAATATATCCCGTGCTGTATGAGTATATCCCGTGCTGTATGGGAATATCCCGTGCTGTATGGGAATATCCCGTGGTGTATGGGAATATCCGAAAATATCCCGTGCTGTTTGAGAATATCCCGTGCTGTATGAGAATATCCCGTGCTGTATGAGAATATCCCGTGCTGTATGGGAATATATCGTACTGTATGGGAATATCCCGTACTGTTTGAGAATATCCCGTGCTGTATGAGAATATCCCGTGCTGTATGGGAATACCACGTGCTGTATGGGAATATACCGTACTGTATGAGAATATCCCGTGCTGTATGAGAATATCCCGTACTGTATGGGAATATCTCGTGTTGTATGCGAATATCCCGTACTGTATGAGAATATCCCGTGCTGTATGAGAATACCCCGTGCTGTATGAGAATATCCCGTGGTGTATGGAATATCCCGTGCTGTATGGAATAGCCCGTGCTGTATGGAATATCCCGTGCTGTATGAGAATATCCCGTACTGTATGAGAATATCCTGTGCGTATGAGAATATCCCGTACTGTATGAGAATATCCCGTGGTGTATGAGAATATCCCGTGCTGTATGAGAATATCCCTTGCTGTATGGGAATATACCGTACTGTATGAGAATAGCCCGTGCTGTATGAGAATATCCCGTGCTGTATGAGAATATCCCGTGCTGTATGGGAATATCCCGTGCTGTATGAGAATATCCCGTGCTGTATGGGAATATCCCGTGCTGTATGAGAATATCCCGTACTGTATGAGAATATCCCGTGGTGTATGAGAATATCCCGTGCTGTATGAGAATATCCCGTGGTGTATGGGAATATCCCGTGCTGTATGAGAATATCCCGTGCTGTATGAGAATATCCCGTGCTGTATGGGAATATCCCGTGCTGTATGCGAATATCCCGAGGCTGTATGCGAATATCCCGTGCGAATATCCAGTGGCTTGATATAACCCCCCAAGTCCTTTGGTATCCAGCCGTGGGCAATCCCGACCACCAACAAGATCCCTGTGATGTCCTTATTTGTTCTATATTCCCAGTATAATATGCTCTAAACACCAAATACATTATATATATATCCAGTTCGAATCCGGCCTCAACATCTACGTCCCAGCACTAAATACAGAGTATAACGGGGGGGGCTGTATCATGAACATTGGTTAGAAATCTCATTATTAAAGTGAGAATGCTAAGAAGAACTACATTCTCATGTAATGAGATTTTTAACCACTGTCCCTGGCAACGCACCTTAACGACAGCACCATCTAACACATAACTGTCTCTTATGCCGTTAAGCCGTTATGATTGTGCATTTAAATTCCACGTTGCCTCTTCTCTCTCCCTCCCTCGTGGCGATGGATTCCATCAGGAATGAGGTCTCCAGAGTGATTAATATAAGTTGTAATAACTTGTTTCGTAATTGAGCTCAAATAAATTTGTATAAATCTCTTATGTTTGTCTATCAACACACATATTTCATTACTGGTAGGTATCATTATGTAGGTATCTGGTGCGGCCCGTTGTCTAATGTTGTTAAAACGTGGCCCAAACCATTTGTATTTTCATGCTCTGTATTGTATCTTTATGTATATGACATATGTACTATTGATTTGCAATAAAATATCGTTAAATAAATATCAGTTTTGTACATAGCATAAGAAAGTCAACAATGACAAAAGAATGGATAATTTATTATTGCAAATATCTTATAATATTGTACAAGTGTTAATGTATGTTAACGAACTCCGCAATACAACACATGTAACATTGGAATAGTCGTCCTTGTATTGTGGTATGTATGTTAACGATCTCCGCAATACAACACATGTAACATTGGAATAGTCGTCCTTGTATTGTGGTATGTATGTTAACGATCTCCGCAATACAACACATGTAACATTGGAATAGTCGTCCTTGTATTGTGGTATGTATGTTAACGATCTCCGCAATACAACACATGTAACATTGGAATAGTCGTCCTTGTGGTATGTCTGTCAAACATATACATATACATCATCATCAACAGAAGAATTCTTTTTTCAGCTCCTCTATCAAAACACATGTTTCACTATGTCCATATCCAGAATTCATAATAAGTATGTACATGTATATAACAATAAATGTTTGAAATACAAGTAGTCTGGGAACAGGCGTCGATAAATGTTGCCTGGTCAGTCAAATAAATATGTTTTAACACCGAGACCATTAATTGGGCCGCCACCCAGTATTGAGTTTCTGCCAGAAAGTTCAAAAGTGAAAAATCGACAGACTGGAACCCAGGCTAAAATACACGTACAGTCGTACAGTTATAGTGATACGTGTACAGATCATCAGCGGATACGATGTGAAATCGGATATATGTTATATATAACTTCTGCTCATTCATAATATTGAATTACTGAGATTATGAGCAACCTCTTCTACAATGCTTACATATTGCCTCACTTAGACTTTTGTTGTGTGATTTGGGGTAACTGCAACTCATCTTTAGAAGATAAAATAGTTCGGTTACAAAAGAGAGCAGCTAGACTAATTCTAGATCAGGACTTTGACACTCCATCGCAATTATTATTCTCCCAACTAAAATGGATGACGTTTCCAGAACGAGTCATATATCAGAAGGCTATATACAAATGTATAAAACATTACATGGAGCTGCTCCAGACTATTTAAAATCGTCCTTCACTTTTACTTCTGATATACATCCTAGAATGCTTAGATCAACCTCAGAATATCAATTATACACACCAAGACCAAATTGTGAATTATTTCGTAATACATTTGAATTTTCAGGATCATCTATTTGGAATTCATTGCCTCACTCAGTTCAAAATGCTCCAACTATCCAACAGTTCAAAATTCTCTACTTAAGGTGGAACTATAACAATTCAAACTAATCGCGTACTTCTACTGTTATTATAAACGTGTATTGCCATTGCTATATTTATTAGAATCGGAAAATTGCTGTCCTTAAGTTGATTTCATACATATTTTGAAGATACCACTACAAGTCAAATATGCACATTGTTAGATAGATCTAGTATCATTAATTGTCTCATTCCCATTTTCTACTCTGCTAGCCAATTCCATATATCATCATATTCCATTACATATTAAATATAGTTTCTCTATTTTTCAGCTTTTACATTACTATATTATTCCAATGTGCAGTTCTCACTTATAGTGCTATCTTTTGATTGCATTTGATTGTATATATGTTGAGGGCCTCATGGTAGATTAACTTTTGTTAAATGAGTACTCTCGTTAAATAAAGTCTTTGTTATTATTATTATTTTGATTATTAGATTTCCAAAAACATTTGATAACCATTGGACACGAAGAACTTTAGGAGCAACAGTCCTACAATGACTAGAGCAAATCTCTTGACCAGTTCAATCCAGCCGTCATATAGTCCATCTCGTTCATGATCGCCAGATTTTCTCGTCTGCATCGGGAACAACGTATTCTCTTCCGTGTGTTCAATTGCATGTTTTGCGCCTGGCCATTTGCCCGGACCATCCAGACGCCATTGAGGAGGTGTTGCGGCGCCGAATATGATCTTATACCACAGCTTGATGTCACAGAAGAATAGTTTCCACAACTTTGGTCTACACCCAATGAATTTCGCGATGCCATCTATGTAGTCAATGAAATAGATTTGAGTTGTGTATCGTGGCGAGTCGACATATTTCTTTCTTACGAAATCCCGCCATTTGTCAACGGCATCCAATCTGGCAGCGTTTGAAGGCAGTTTGCTACGTCCGGCAAAGACGTGTGCTGCCCATCTGGCTTGGGCTTCGAGAACTGGTGGTAGTGGTCCAAACGGTTGAACGAGTCCAATAACGGCTAATGTGGAACGGTTTAATTCTGTTGGCCATACAAGTTTGTACAAGTAAGAAAAATGTCCATCTCGTCTGATAATGGACTCGTCTAAGAAAGGAAAGCTGTAGTGATACCCCGTACCTAGGATGACGACGTCGATATCGTCTAGTTCCACACCATCAACAAACACAACACCGTTCGTTGTAAAGTGCTTTATATCGTTGTGTACACTGATCGTTCCTAGCAGAATACGATTTGGAAGGTCGTCGCTAATGGTAACACCAGCCGACTCGAAGTTGAAGTTGGGAGAAAGGCCGTAATACCGGTGTTTGTACCGGTAATTGAGTTTGTAGAAGTGGTAAGGTCGCATGAGCTTCCATGGCAACGATTGTCGGAAACGTGTGATGGCTATCTGGTCGTACGGCAGACCGTGGTCTCCGGCTCGCTGTATGGTGTACGTACCTCTCCGTGTACTCATATAAACCTGGAAGGAAATATATTATAAATGTGGGTAAACACGAGTCACAGCACATTGCAGACGTATGACCGGAGTAGACCAGCTTGCTAACTGTTATATATTATAAATGTTGGTAAACACGAGTCACAGCACAGTGCAGACGTATCACCGGAGTAGACCAGCTTGCTAACTGTTATATATTATAAATGTGGGTAAACACGAGTCACAGCACAGTGCAGACGTATCACCGGAGTAGACCAGCATGCTAACTGTTATATATTATACATGTGGGTAAACACGAGTCACAGCACATTGCAGACGTATGACCGGAGTAGACCAGCTTGCTAACTGTTATATATTATAAATGTGGGTAAACACGAGTCACAGCACATTGCAGACGTATCACCGGAGTAGACCAACTTGCTAACTGTTATATATTTGTGCAGCAGGTAGTCTCGTCCAGCTGATTATACAGAAATGTCTTCACTAGTTCTAGTACATGTTTGTATTTAGTATTCAGAATAAACACATCCAACAAGAGATACATAAATTTGCTTCAACATTAAATATCTCTATTCCTTTGTTTTCCGTGTACATGTTCAATATATGACAACGATTATTAGTAAAGCATAAGTAAGTCGGGATGACCTCCGTTTGAAAAGTACTGCAAAAACGACGAAAATCGGTGTGAAAATGAATACACTGCTATATGTTATATGATACATAATAGGAAGTAATGCTGCATGGAATAGTTCCACATGAAGTAAATCTATTTTAACAACGTACGTTATGTAAAATTAAAGGCATCGAGAGTCTTTAAAATACAATTCAAGTAATCTAATAAAAATATTAAAATAACTCAATGTTCCTCAACAACCTGTATCTTACATGTTTGGCGTGTCTACTGAGTTCGCAGGCTACATCTGACGCCGAGTTGCCAATACCAACAACAAGAATCCTCAGATTCTCGAAACCTCGGAAGTCCTGAAAGATAGGTATTTTATATGAAAGAGGTGAGCAATATTTGGACGGTTGACGTCAGGTTTACGGTATTTCAATAAAATTCTACACAAAGCTGGCTCCTAAATTTACTGTAGGCTAATACCCACCTTGAAGTCATGTGTGTGAAGAACTTTTCCTTTAAACGTGTTCAATCCTTGCAGGTGTGGTCTGTTTGGTTCAGTGAGGTGACCATTCGCCACCATTACAAAGTCATACTTGCCTTTACTTGCTTTGTTAGTTTCCAATGCTCTCGTGGTTACAACCCATTGTCCAGTTTCTTCAAAGTTGTCTCCCTTTTCAACCTTGATGACTTCAGTCTGTAAAAGTGAAAGTAGGAAATAATACACTTTCTGATCTGATCTGATATATTCCACAGATTCTATAGGGATTCTATGAAACACGGAACTGCCTAGGTTGGTTGCGGGCTATCTAATACTATATTGGCTATCCGATTAGCGCAGCGGTTAGCATGCTCACTTCTCACCAATGTAACCCTGGTTCGATCCTCGGACCGAGAAGTATGTGAGATGGTACTGTGGTCGCCAGATCGGACACGTGGATTTTCTCCGGGTACTCCGGTTTCCTCCCATACGAATGACCACAACTACTCTGTCATCCACGCCAACGAGAGTGATTAATATAAGTTGTTACAGTTTGTTACCTTTTAATAGTCTCCGTAGCCTAGTGGCTAAGGCGAACCTCGAAGGTATATTTATATATGCTCTATCCTCGAAGGTATATTTATATATGCTCTATCCTCGAAGGTATATTTATATATGCTTATATATGCTCTATCCTCGAAGGTATATTTATATATGCTTATATATGCTCTATCCTCGAAGGTATATTTATATATGCTCTAACCTCGAAGGTATATTTATATATGCTCTAACCTCGAAGGTATCTTTATATATGCTCTATCCTCGAATGTATATTTATATATGCTCTATCCTCGAAGGTATATTTATATATGCTTATATATGCTCTATCCTCGAATGTATATTTATATATGCTCTATCCTCGAAGGTATATTTATATATGCTCTATCCTCGAAGGTATATTTATATATGCTCTATCCTCGAAGGTATATTTATATATGCTCTATCCTCGAAGGTATATTTATATATGCTCTATCCTCGAAGGTATATTTATATATATTCTTGAAATCACTAGTCGCTATTTCTTTTCATTTACTATAGTGTCGGTAAGGGAAGGGCCGTAACTAGCTAGAACTTGTGGCCTGACCCGTTTGCCTTTATTTAATGTGTCATGTGTTGTATTCACATGTAAAACGAATTGAGCAATACAATATGATTAAGCTAAACTGTTAACTTTCTATCCTGGTTTCAAGCAGTTACGGATTTTCATACATAGACAAACTGATTGATAAGTGTTATCTGCGTGTCTTTTTCTTTGCTGCATAACTGGTTTAGAATGGTAGCCATATGGTGTCTTTAAGAGGGTATATTCATGTAAAACCGCTGGAGCCGTTACGATTGTGCCCTTATGCAAGGCATTTAGATTCCACATACCTCTTCTCTCCCCCTCGTGGCGATGGATTCCACCAGGAATGAGGTATCGAGAGTAATTAATATAAGTTGTAAGAACTTGTTTCGCATTCGAGCTAAAATGAATTAGTATAAACTGAAACATTACCTGTAACTGAATGTGTGTCATCAAAGCAAAGTGTCGTGCATATAGATCGAGGTATTGCTTGAAGTGTGTGTGGTGCATGAAGTTTGGAAAGTGTCTTGGTATCGGGAAGTCGCTGTAGCACGTCAGCTCCTTGCACGTGTTGATGCTGCACGAGTTATACAGACTTGGCTCATTATCAACAGACGTACAATCCTTGTAATGCCACAAACCACCTGCAATAACGGTTATAGCGGAATATACACGTTGTTAGCGATATGTTTATCCTGCAATAAACGGTTATAGCGGAATATACACGTTGTTAGCGATATGTTTATCCTACAATAAACGGTTATAGCGGAATATACACGTTGTTAGCGATATGTTTATCCTACAATAAACGGTTATAGCGGAATATACACATGGTTAGCGATATGTTTATCCTACAATAAACGGTTATAGCAGAATATACACGTTGTTAGCGATATGTTTATCCTATAATAAACGGTTATAGCGGAATATACACGTTGTTAGCGATATGTTTATCCTGCAATAAACGGTTATAGCGGAATATACACGTTGTTAGCGATATGTTTATCCTACAATAAACGGTTATAGCGGAATATACACGTTGTTAGCGATATGTTTATCCTACAATAAACGGTTATAGCGGAATATACACGTGGTTAGCGATATGTTTATCCTGCAATAAACGGTTATAGTGGAATATACACGTTGTTAGCGATATGTTTATCCTGCAATAAACGGTTATAGCAGAATATACACGTTGTTAGCGATATGTTTATCCTGCAATAAACGGTTATAGCGGAATATACACGTGGTTAGCGATATGTTTATCCTACAATAAACGGTTATAGCGGAATATACACGTTGTTAGCGATATGTTTATCCTGCAATAAACGGTTATAGCAGAATATACACGTTGTTAGCGATATGTTTATCCTGCAATAAACGGTTATAGCGGAATATACACGTTGTTAGCGATATGTTTATCCTGCAATAAACGGTTATAGCGGAATATACACGTTGTTAGCGATATGTTTATCCTACAATAAACGGTTGTAGCGGAATATACACGTTATTAGCGATATGTTTATCCTACAATAAACGGTTATAGCGGAATATACACGTGGTTAGCGATATGTTTATCCTGCAATATTGACATCACTATTTAGTTGTTAATGTTAAATCCCATTCGGTCTACAGGCGGATCTGTGGCCCAGTGGTAATACGCTTGACTAGTAATCCAGGGATCGCAGGTTCGATCCCCCGTCTGACCTTAATAACATTAACAGTCTTTCAGATGGGACGTTAAACCGAGGTCTCGTGCCGGTGCTTTACACCGTGCACGTAAAAGAACCAGAGGAGACTCTGGAATGGGTCTCTGTCTGTATCATTGCACTATCCTCCAAAATCTAAAATGACTAATCTCTTCAGGAGGCGTCGCTCATATGGGCAACCGGTAGCGACGATAAATAAACATAAAACACACACACCCAATCGGTCTGTTGCGCTTACATCATGGTAAAAGCAATAGGGCGGAACTACTACGCGACTGACAGAAGTGGCAGGTACTATGCCGTCAAAGCTGTGGAAATTGGTTAAAACGGCTGTTCCCAAATGGATTACATGTCAGATATAGTCAATTCCACCGCAGTGTTTGTTTTTCCCCTTTCATAAATGAACTTCAGAGACAAGGACACGCACATATAAAACCACATTTTATTGAAAGCAATGAGATAAAATAGTTTATATTTGCTTACATATTATTTTGTTATAATTGTTGTGATGAGGTAGGAGGAAGTGGGGCTATGCTACTATTTAATTATCTTTGGGTCAATTGATACTTTTCTGCACTAACTTACTCTTTGGCTCCTTATCGTCAGTTTTTGCAAAGAAAGACAATTCAGAGGCAGTTTTCAGAGAAGCTTTTTGTTTTTACCACATTACCTCCCCTCCACCCACCGGACTAGCTCCGTCCAACTTTATGAGGACTAGCTCCGTCCAACTTTATGACACTGTCTCTCTCTATATATATATACGTTTTTCTGGTTATTTTGATCTTACTTTATGTATTTTATGATTAAAACGTCTGGCATGGGTTACATGTCAGAAATAGTCAATTCCACCACAGTGTTTGTTTTTCCCCTTTCATAAATGAACTTCAGAGACAAGGACACGCAAATATAAATATGATTCTCGCCTACATGGTTCGCCGGCTCTGAAGTTAAATAAGCTCAATCATGGTCATGAGTTTGCATTATATAGAGAGGCTCACAACAGGGAAATGGAACACATGTATTCGGCATTGTATCGATTAAATATACTGGTTTGGTAGCAAACATTTTCGCTAAGAAACAAATTACATTGTATGCTGTACCAGTAGACAATTCTTGTCAAGCTTATTGCACACTCCCTTAATACAAGTAAGGGAAACGGAACCTACCGCGAATAAGGGTGTAATACAGAAAGGATGCTAGTACAACATACACTAAATGTGTTATAATGATGGCTTGTATGTGGCAACCTACTATCACATACCAGAGTGTAAAAGAGCTGTGTCTACAGTCCCACTGCACATGCTACCCAAGAACACGGTACATACTATATATATACAAGTACATATGCCGCCATCCAGTAAACAACTACCCGTTTAACTGTATGTATTTCAAAGTAATACCATACCCAGAAATACCCGTACCAATGGATGCGTATGTTCATATGGAATAACACGCGTTGGCTAAAATACATACAACAATGTCAAAACTATACGTAACCTATATCAGTATCCTTCTCAAAGCATACAGGTTGAATTCCTTCCTCGAGACATTGTTTGATCCCGGCCAGACCTGCTACCCCGGCGCCTATCACACAGCACGTCTTCCGTACATCACACATCTACAAATATTATTATACCCGCTTTCGAATTAGTACGAATATTCTGCTTAGCAAATGTCGGTCCGTTAGTCGAGCATATTCATTCGTCATATAGCTTCCAAATCTACACACATATAATACAATGGCAAGTGTACCTCTATTAGGCATCCACCTGTGCTGAGCAGTCACTTTCTGAGATATCCTTGGATGGCTGCTTAAGACAGGTTTGACTGTATTTGTTTCTTTTCTAGCATTATTTTCACGACGTAAAACATTTCGATACCAACGAAACACCAGACATAATTAACCTGATATGAGGGAGAGGGCGGGGTGCATATACATGTATGTTTCATTAACATGTCATTGTTTTAGTGTATTATTGTGTATGCCTTCGTTCTAGATCTTGAACAATCTTGTGGTTTCATAGTTGTCATCCAAACCAGTTCTATTGTGTTACAGCTGTTAACCTATGATTGGGAATAACGCATGAACCACGGCTCGAAACTACTGCGTGTGTATAGCGCTGGGCAGAAGTTATAGTATTATATTTAGTACATGCATTTCATATTCCAGAATGAAGAACTCGACATGTGGTACATGTATTTCATATTCCAGAATGAAGAACTCGACATGTGGTACATGTATTTCATATTCCAGAATGAAGAACTCGACATGTGGTACATGTATTTCATATTCCAGAATGACGAACTCGACATGTGGTACATGTATTTCATATTCCAGAATGAAGAACTCGACATGTGGTACATGTATTTCATATTCCAGAATGACGAACTCGACATGTGGTACATGTATTTCATATTCCAGATTCCAGAATGATGAACTCGACATGTGGTTCATGCATTTTATATTCCAGAATGAAGAACTCGACATGTGGTACATGTATTTCATATTCCAGATTCCAGAATGATGAACTCGACATGTGGTTCATGCATTTTATATTCCAGAATGAAGAACTCGACATGTGGTACATGCATTTTATATTCCAGAATGAAGAACTCGACATGTGGCAACTGGAAAACATTGTTTGTTTAAATATCTTTAAATATGTGAATAAGTAAACAAAAAACGAAATATGCATGCAAGTCTTTGTTTTCACAGTCGTGTAAGCATATCTTTGTCGACTTTGGTATTTGAATATTGCACATACATTCAATGTAGGCATTAAACAAAATGCTTACTTAATAGTGTACGCATGCAACTATGCCGGAAACATATATTGGCAATAATACCCAGGCCCGTAGCCACACTGAGGCACACCGGAAGGCAGTTGGTTACCGCGGTTAAAATTTCCAAAGCAAAATAAAAATGAAAACAAAAATATGCAAACAATATCCGTTTGCTGTATAAAATGTTGACTGACAGAGAGCTCAAAGGTCAGTACATAATTATACGACTAAACTCATTATATCAGAAAACGCAGGAAATCACTGCAATACACCAACACCTTTAAGGAGAAACATGCCCACGGACCCCCTAGATTGCCTCGGTTGAAATTTTCCTCTGGCTACGGTACTGATACCAGTAATGAAAATAATGATTGCCTTAACTCAGCAATTGATTTATGTATGTTACTTTATACTAAGTCATCGTGTGGCGTCCGTGGTCCAGTGGTAGATTTGGAATCGACCGGTTCGACACTCGGACAGGAAAACAGGGCATGCATGTAGTGTCTTTGAGCAAGGCACATCGCACACATTGTTTAGTACTGGCTAACCGATTGAGTCGGCTAAGCATGCCCTGGAAAACATGTCCACACAAAGGGGACATGTCCATAAACAACTATTCTGTGTATTCAGAAACAACTATTCTGTGTATTCAGAAACAACTATTCTGTGTATTCAGCACAATGTATTTATTAAAATTGAACTAGAACAAAATTGAGCATTTCTGACTGAAACTTACCGTTGTCTATATGGCACTCACAATGTTCAACGACCTGTTAATAAAGTGTCCATCACATGATAAGAACCACCAGACCATATGTTTGTGTTCACACTGGAAGCAGTCATAGCACCGCTTACTTAATGTCATGATACTCTTATCTTATCCAGTACATGACGGTTCACATCAGATTACTGGGTCACCACTTTTTCTTTCTCACTGTGACTAGAAATGTTGCATGGGAATATTGGCAAAATCTGTCGAAAGATGAAGTCATGGCCAATTGTGTTGTACAAGGTACCGGTACGCCCTCGAAAAGGGTCAGTGTGTGCGGGTCACGGCTAAATATGTCATGGGGTTAATGTATGAAGCATAAATGTTAGTTATTTCCAACGATTGCGGAAAAAGCTTTTACAGCTTATCTTAAGCGCTTTCATTGGTGCGGATGAAAGCGTATAGTTATGCGGACATGCGTGTAGGAGGAAACAACCGGAATACCCGGAGAAAACCAACATGTACGATCTGGCGACCAACATACTATCTCACATATTTCTCAGTTTGAGGATCGAACCGGGTTTGCATTGGCGAGAAGCGAGTGTGCTAACCACTGCGCTAATCAGACTTGAAGAGCTATGGCCAAGAGATTGTACCAACTTCTCATATTGAAATTAAACGGTCGCGGTCAATACCATTCTCAAATCGTCCGTGAATGTGGACTACTAGTGACTAGGTGTTTTGTGTGCCGATATCCGCTATCTCTGCTAGCAGATGAATACATTATGGCCATGTGCACAGTCACTTGGTGAATACTTATATATTGTAAACTGTTCGACAGACATCCCTATGATGGCGAGGCTATAGGAAAGGTTGATTTTCTTAAGGTTGCATACATTCTGAATGGTACAGATGAATTTAAGCAGTCCAAGAAGCTAAATCACAAAGATGCCACTAACAGATCATTAACATTGAGTGTATGTGGATGCACTAACAGATCATTAACATTGAGTGTATGTGGATGCACTAACAGATCATTAACATTGAGTGTATGTGGATGCACTAACAGATCATTAACATTCAGTGTGTGTGGATGCACTAACAGATCATTAACATTGAGTGTGTGTGGATGCACTAACAGATCATTAACATTGAGTGTATGTGGATGCACTAACAGATCATTAACATTGAGTGTATGTGGATGCACTAACAGATCATTAACATTGAGTGTATGTGGATGCACTAACAGATCATTAACATTGAGTGTATGTGGATGCACTAACAGATCATTAACATTCAGTGTATGTGGATGCACTAACAGATCATTAACATTCAGTGTATGTGGATGCACTAACAGATCATTAACATTGAGTGTATGTGGATGCACTAACAGATCATTAACATTGAGTGTCTGTGGATGCACTAACAGACCATTAACATTGAGTGTCTGTGGATGCACTAACAGATCATTAACATTGAGTGTATGTGGATGCACTAACAGATCATTAACATTCAGTGTATGTGGATGCACTAACAGATCATTAACATTGAGTGTATGTGGATGCACTAACAGATCATTAACATTGAGTGTATGTGGATGCACGAACAGATCATTAACATTGAGTGTATGTGGATGCACTAACAGATCATTAACATTGAGTGTATGTGGATGCACTAACAGATCATTAACATTGAGTGTCTGTGGATGCACTAACAGATCATTAACATTGAGTGTCTGTGGATGCACTAACAGACCATTAACATTGAGTGTCTGTGGATGCACTAACAGATCATTAACATTCAGTGTATGTGGATGCACTAACAGATCATTAACATTCAGTGTATGTGGATGCACTAACAGATCATTAACATTGAGTGTATGTGGATGCACTAACAGATCATTAACATTGAGTGTCTGTGGATGCACTAACAGACCATTAACATTGAGTGTATGTGGATGCACTAACAGATCATTAACATTCAGTGTATGTGGATGCACTAACAGATCATTAACATTCAGTGTATGTGGATGCACTAACAGACCATTAACATTGAGTGTATGTGGATGCACTAACAGATCATTAACATTCAGTGTATGTGGATGCACTAACAGATCATTAACATTGAGTGTCTGTGGATGCACTAACAGACCATTAACATTGAGTGTCTGTGGATGCACTAACAGACCATTAACATTCAGTGTCTGTGGCCATGACTTTGTGTCATGGTACCTTGATAAATGTCACAATGAAAATGATTACGAGTACATTGTGTGTTTAATGTTAGCTAAATCTATGAAGAGATATCAGTTAAATTTATGTAGAGATATCAGCTAAATCTATGAAGATATATCAGCTAATTCTATGAAGATATATCAGCTAATTCTATGAAGATATATCAGCTAATTCTATGAAGATATATCAGCTAATTCTATGAAGATATATCAGCTAATTCTATGAAGATATATCAGCTAATTCTATGAAGATATATCAGCTAATTCTATGAAGATATATCAGCTAAATTCTATGTAGAGATGAAGGAGTTAGACAAACATTAAGCTTTGTAGATGGTCAGTGGAAGAACGTCGATAAACTGTTTGTACTACTATATGGCCATAATGGCGAACAACACTAGAACATACTTACACCTACATGCTATTTAAAACACTAACATCGGCGATGTTGTACTAATGAGAGACATTAGTCAGTTACTTCCCCTGAATACTCATGAAAGTAGATTGGTCCTCTTAATTGGCTTCCTCTGTTTTTATCGTTGTTTCCTTTGCACCACATGATATCTGTTTCATTAGTTTTCTTATCTTATAATTATTAAATTACTAAATCTCGACAGATATCCTACAGCATATCCAATGCCAATGGATACTTTACTGTAGAAATTGATTATAAATTAATCAACATGATTTTCATAAAATCACATTTATCATACCGCAACATCTGGTTAGCGAACACCAATAAAAACAAAGGCTTTCAACTAAAAGGACCAATACATATTTAGGGATAAATCAGACTTTATCTGTCAAGGGAGGTAATCGAAAACCCAATAATGTATCTCATTGGGCAGGTAGTACAAATGGGAACAGGCTATACGAGAGCAAGCACACAGCTTCATCAAATTTGACAATATACTAAACAAAATATCAAAAATAGTAACTTTCTGTGAATGGTTTTATTTTGAGTCAGCCTTCAACTATACACTTCCATTATGACAAATCAGTTTCATTTTTAGTCTGTTTCTCTTGATGCTCTTCTATGATCAATCCAGTTGACTTATTTTGAGATACAGTCCATTCTTGCTCCTAAGTATCAGCAGACATTCAGGTTCCGCTTCTCTTTCCGGGTCAAGGTCAAGACGAAAATGACGTAATAATTCACACAGAACGACCTTGACCTGTGTAAGCGCAAATTGTTGTCCTATACAGTTTCTGAAAAGATGGGATTATTTTGAAGCAATATTAAATATAAATACAACAGTTACAAACTCCCTTTCAATGGACTTTCTGTAATGGTTATCTCTTAATAGCAGCCATCTATAACATCAGGTGGGTGTGCCGGTCTGCAGTCTGTATTCCCATTATGCTTTGTTTCCAATGCCAACCCTCCCAGTAACAACCACAAGGGTTCAGCAGTCGGTACGACATGTGACACATTCCCAATGCTGACTGCAGTCAGTGCGACACACGACACATTCCCAATGCTGGCTGCAGTCAGTGCGACACATGACACATTCCCAATGCTGGCTGCAGTCAGTGCGACACATGACACATTCCCAATGCTGGCTGCAGTCAGTGCGACACATTCCCAATGCTGACAGCAGTCAGTGCGACACATTCCCAATGCTGACTGCAGTCAATGCGACACATTCCCAATGCTGACTGCAGTCAGTGCGACACATTCCCAATGCTGACTGCAGTCAGTGTGCCACATTCCCTAAGCTGACTGCAGTCAGTGTGACACATTCCCAATGCTGACTGCAGTCAGTGTGCCACATTCCCTAAGCTGACTGCAGTCAGTGCGACACATTCCCCATGCTGGCTGCAGTCAGTGCAACACATTCCCAATGCTGGCTGCAGTCAGTGTGCCACATTCCCTAAGCTGACTGCAGTCAGTGTGACACATTCCCAATGCTGACTGCAGTCAGTGCGACACATTCCCAATGCTGACTGCAGTCAGTGCGACACATTCCCAATGTTGACTGCAGTCAGTGCGACACATTCCCAATGTTGACTGCAGTCAGTGCGACACATTCCCAATGTTGACTGCAGTCAGTGCGACACATTCCCAATGTTGACTGCAGTCAGTGCGACACATTCCCAATGTTGACTGCAGTCAGTGCGACACATTCCCAATGTTGACTGCAGTCAGTGCGACACATTCCCAATGTTGACTGCAGTCAGTGCGACACATTCCCAATGTTGACTGCAGTCAGTGCGACACATTCCCAATGTTGACTGCAGTCAGTGCGACACATTCCCAATGTTGACTGCAGTCAGTGCGACACATTCCCAATGTTGACTGCAGTCAGTGCGACACATTCCCAATGTTGACTGCAGTCAGTGTGACACATTCCCAATGCTGACTGCAGTCAGTGCGACACATTCCCAATGTTGACTGCAGTCAGTGCGACACATGCATTCCCAATGCTGACTGCAGTCAGTGCGACACATTCCCAATGTTGACTGCAGTCAGTGCGACACATTCCCAATGTTGACTGCAGTCAGTGCGACACATTCCCAATGTTGACTGCAGTCAGTGCGACACATTCCCAATGTTGACTGCAGTCAGTGCGACACATTCCCAATGTTGACTGCAGTCAGTGTGACACATTCCCAATGTTGACTGCAGTCAGTGCGACACATTCCCAATGTTGACTGCAGTCAGTGCGACACATTCCCAATGTTGACTGCAGTCAGTGTGACACATTCCCAATGTTGACTGCAGTCAGTGTGACACATTCCCAATGTTGACTGCAGTCAGTGCGACACATTCCCAATGTTGACTGCAGTCAGTGTGACACATTCCCAATGTTGACTGCAGTCAGTGCGACACATTCCCAATGTTGACTGCAGTCAGTGCGACACATTCCCAATGTTGACTGCAGTCAGTGCGACACATTCCCAATGTTGACTGCAGTCAGTGCGACACATTCCCAATGTTGACTGCAGTCAGTGCGACACATTCCCAATGTTGACTGCAGTCAGTGCGACACATTCCCAATGT
This sequence comes from Archivesica marissinica, assembly GCA_014843695.1. Lineage (NCBI taxonomy): Eukaryota > Metazoa > Mollusca > Bivalvia > Venerida > Vesicomyidae > Archivesica > Archivesica marissinica. The sequence goes on from CM026404.1 coordinate 1,547,558, forward strand.
TGACTGCAGTCAGTGCGACACATTCCCAATGTTGACTGCAGTCAGTGCGACACATTCCCAATGTTGACTGCAGTCAGTGCGACACATTCCCAATGTTGACTGCAGTCAGTGCGACACATTCCCAATGTTGACTGCAGTCAGTGCGACACATTCCCAATGTTGACTGCAGTCAGTGCGACACATTCCCAATGTTGACTGCAGTCAGTGCGACACATTCCCAATGTTGACTGCAGTCAGTGTGACACATTCCCAATGTTGACTGCAGTCAGTGTGACACATTCCCAATGTTGACTGCAGTCAGTGTGACACATTCCCAATGTTGACTGCAGTCAGTGCGACACATTCCCAATGTTGACTGCAGTCAGTGTGACACATTCCCAATGTTGACTGCAGTCAGTGTGACACATTCCCAATGTTGACTGCAGTCAGTGCGACACATTCCCAATGTTGACTGCAGTCAGTGCGACACATTCCCAATGTTGACTGCAGTCAGTGCGACACATTCCCAATGTTGACTGCAGTCAGTGCGACACATTCCCAATGCTGACTGCAGTCAGTGCGACACATTCCCAATGTTGACTGCAGTCAGTGCGACACATGACACATTCCCAATGCTGACTGCAGTCAGTGCGACACATTCCCAATGTTGACTGCAGTCAGTGTGACACATTCCCAATGCTGACTGCAGTCAGTGCGACACATTCCCAATGCTGACTGCAGTCAGTGCGACACATTCCCAATGCTGGCTGCAGTCAGTGCGACACATTCCCAATGTTGACTGCAGTCAGTGCGACACATTCCCAATGCTGGCTGCAGTCAGTGCGACACATTCCCAATGTTGACTGCAGTCAGTGCGACACATTCCCAATGTTGACTGCAGTCAGTGCGACACATTCCCAATGTTGACTGCAGTCAGTGCGACACATTCCCAATGCTGGCTGCAGTCAGTGCGACACATTCCCAATGTTGACTGCAGTCAGTGCGACACATTCCCAATGTTGACTGCAGTCAGTGCGACACATTCCCAATGCTGACTGCAGTCAGTGCGACACATTCCCAATGTTGACTGCAGTCAGTGCGACACATGACACATTCCCAATGCTGACTGCAGTCAGTGCGACACATTCCCAATGTTGACTGCAGTCAGTGTGACACATTCCCAATGCTGACTGCAGTCAGTGCGACACATTCCCAATAGACACCTTGGTCCCAGAGTACATGTTTATAATGAGGTTATAGACATCTTGGTCCCAGAGTACATGTTTATAATGAGGTTATAGACACCTTGGTCCCAGGGTACATGTTTATAATGAGGTTATAGACACATTGGTCCCAGAGTACATGTTTATAATGAGGTTATAGACATCTTGGTCCCAGAGTACATGTTTATAATGAGGTTATAGACACCTTGGTCCCAGAGTACATGTTTATAATGAGGGTATAGACACCTTGGTCCCAGAGTACATGTTTATAATGAGGGTATAGACACCTTGGTCCCAGAGTACATGTTTATAATGAGGTTATAGACACCTTGGTCCCAGAGTACATGTTTATAATGAGGGTATAGACACCTTGGTCCCAGAGTACATGTTTATAATGAGGGTATAGACACCTTGGTCCCAGAGTACATGTTTATAATGAGGTTATAGACACCTTGGTCCCAGAGTACATGTTTATAATGAGGGTATAGACACCTTGGTCCCAGAGTACATGTTTATAATGAGGGTATAGACACCTTGGTCCCAGAGTACATGTTTATAATGAGGTTATAGACACCTTGGTCCCAGAGTACATGTTTATAATGAGGGTATAGACACCTTGGTCCCAGAGTACATGTTTATAATGAGGTTATAGACACCTTGGTCCCAGAGTACATGTTTATAATGAGGTTATAGACACCTTGGTCCCAGAGTACATGTTTATAATGAGGTTATAGACACCTTGGTCCCAGAGTACATGTTTATAATGAGGTTATAGACACCTTGGTCCCAGAGTACATGTTTATAATGAGGTTATAGACACCTTGGTCCCAGAGAGAAGGGAAGATGATATATTGATGATACTTGACTACCCGCCAGGAAACGATCTGGATTAAACTCCTGCAAATACAAACATAGTACAAGATAGTTCTTTTAAATGATGGTTGAAATACATTCTTGTAAGGATTGAATTAAATATTTATACCTAATTAAATTACAGTCAAACTTCGTTGCCTCAAACTCGACAGGTCCGTGAATAATGGTTCGAGCCATGGGTGGTTTGAGTCAAGGTTAGTCAGTCTGGAGTGTTTATACGACGGCATTTCATAATCATGTTAAATGATATTATAATCTATAAGAACATCGATAGTTTGGTAAATATATTATGCAATTCAATGATGAATGGTTTAATTCTACTTAAAACACTGTCATGACGTCATACCTTTGTACTTGCAGTCCATTATTATTAATATTGGAGTGGTGTCAAAAAGCCAGAGCAATATAGTAAATCCTAGGCCTACAGGTAAGTAAATCCTAGGCCTACAGGTAAGTAAATCCTAGGCCTGCAGGTAAGTAAATCATAGGCGTACAGGTAAGTAAATCCTAGGCGTACAGGTAAGTAAATCCTAGGCGTACAGGTAAGTAAATCCTAGGCCTGCAGGTAAGTAAATCCTAGGCCTGCAGGTAAGTAAATCATAGGCCTGCAGGTAAGTAAATCCTAGGCGTACAGGTAAGTAAATCCTAGGCCTGCAGGTAAGTAAATCCTAGGCGTACAGGTAAGTAAATCCTAGGCGTACAGGTAAGTAAATCCTAGGCGTACAGGTAAGTAAATCCTAGGCGTACAGGTAAGTAAATCCTAGGCGTACAGGTAAGTAAATCCTAGGCCTGCAGGTAAGTAAATCCTAGGCCTGCAGGTAAGTAAATCCTAGGCCTGCAGGTAAGTAAATCCTAGGCGTACAGGTAAGTAAATCCTAGGCCTGCAGGTAAGTAAATCCTAGGCCTGCAGGTAAGTAAATCCTAGGCGTACAGGTAAGTAAATCCTAGGCGTACAGGTAAGTAAATCCTAGGCGTACAGGTAAGTAAATCCTAGGCGTACAGGTAAGTAAATCCTAGGCGTACAGGTAAGTAAATCCTAGGCCTGCAGGTAAGTAAATCCTAGGCGTGCAGGTAAGTAAATCCTAGGCGTGCAGGTAAGTAAATCCTAGGCGTGCAGGTAAGTAAATCCTAGGCGTACAGGTAAGTAAATCCTAGGCGTACAGGTAAGTAAATCCTAGGCGTACAGGTAAGTAAATCCTAGGCGTACAGGTAAGTAAATCCTAGGCCTGCAGGTAAGTAAATCCTAGGCCTGCAGGTAAGTAAATCCTAGGCCTGCAGGTAAGTAAATCCTAGGCCTGCAGGTAAGTAAATCCTAGGCCTGCAGGTAAGTAAATCCTAGGCCTGCAGGTAAGTAAATCCTAGGCGTACAGGTAAGTAAATCCTAGGCCTGCAGGTAAGTAAATCCTAGGCCTGCAGGTAAGTAAATCCTAGGCCTGCAGGTAAGTAAATCCTAGGCCTGCAGGTAAGTAAATCCTAGGCCTACAGGTAAGTAAATCCTAGGCCTGCAGGTAAGTAAATCCTAGGCCTACAGGTAAGTAAATCCTAGGCCTGCAGGTAAGTAAATCCTAGGCCTACAGGTAAGTAAATCCTAGGCCTGCAGGTAAGTAAATCCTAGGCCTACAGGTAAGTAAATCCTAGGCCTGCAGGTAAGTAAATCCTAGGCCTACAGGTAAGTAAATCCTAGGCCTGCAGGTAAGTAAATCCTAGGCCTACAGGTAAGTAAATCCTAGGCCTGCAGGTAAGTAAATCCTAGGCCTACAGGTAAGTAAATCCTAGGCCTGCAGGTAAGTAAATCCTAGGCCTACAGGTAAGTAAATCCTAGGCCTGCAGGTAAGTAAATCCTAGGCCTACAGGTAAGTAAATCCTAGGCCTGCAGGTAAGTAAATCCTAGGCCTACAGGTAAGTAAATCCTAGGCCTGCAGGTAAGTAAATCCTAGGCCTACAGGTAAGTAAATCCTAGGCCTGCAGGTAAGTAAATCCTAGGCCTACAGGTAAGTAAATCCTAGGCCTGCAGGTAAGTAAATCCTAGGCCTACAGGTAAGTAAATCCTAGGCCTGCAGGTAAGTAAATCCTAGGCCTACAGGTAAGTAATTAACAATGTTAATTAGTAGGATCTTGTTACATAAGTGTGTGTTTTAAGTAAGATATAAGCCTCAAACGTATCCAACATGTAAAATATTGGTACTGTCTTTGGCAATATGCGCCTCACACAGTCCAATATTTTACATATTGGATCATTTTCGGCTTATATTCTACACATATAATGTCAAATCAGGTAGAGTTATGCATTCTAAATATAGAATTTCAGTAGGTAATGTTAATAGTGTACAGCGATTTAACCCATGGACATGTTACATACAAGTTTTAATTGCTTACTTCTTAAAGTAAACTTCTTAAAAGCAGTCACTGATTGTCGTCTGCTATTCTGTATTATCTTTATTAAAGTTGGATTTGAGCAACGACTTGTATAAGGAGTGCATCTTTAACTCAATAAGTGTGTAATATGTTTGTTCTATACATAATTACATTTAATACTAATTTAAAATATGGATAACAAAGCTGCCGTGAGCGAAAGTAATTAACGATAGAATAGTAATTACCAATTTCATGACATGTAAATTATGCTCGTGTACCGATGAAAAGAGATGTCAATCAGATCAGAGAAGGTGAGAATACGTTTATATATTCCGAGACACTTGGCCGCTTGTGTTCGTCCCAAAGGTATTAATTGAAGTTGTAATTGATTTCGTGGGACCAGTTATCTGGTTCGAGAGTTATCCAGTTATCCTGATCTAGATGGAACATTAAACCGAGGTCTCGTGTCGGTGCTGTACACTGTGCACGTAAACGAACCAGAAGAGACTCTGAAATGGGTCTCTTTCTGTATCATTGCACTATCCTCCAAAAATCTAAAATGACTAATCTCTTCAGGAGGCGTCACTCATATGGGAACCGGTAGCGACGATAAATAAACGTAAAACACACACACACATTGTGGTCTAATCATCGCAGGTAGAACAATTTGCATTATATAGAGATTATTGCCGCGACCAGACGACGTGTTCCAGCAAACGGGAGTGTTCTAGTTAACCAAGTTCGAGGCAACGAAGTTCGACTGTAATTGTATTTAAATTCTTATAAATGCTTAACTTTCGTGTCAAATGACTGAAATAAATTCTAGGTATAAATATTTTAATTAAATTCATATAAATTCTTAACTTGTTCTTAAATGGCTGAATTTAAATTCTATGTATAAATGTCTTATTAACTCTTAAAAAGTGTGCATTTATAGTAAGGGATGAAATGAGGCTTCTAGAAATATTAATGTTATAAATTCGCTTCAGGTGCGAAAGGTCCGGAGTTCGAGCCCGGTGGAGCCGTTATGATTGTGCCCTTAGGCATTTAAATTCCACGTTGCCTCTTCTCTCTCTCTCTCTCTCTCTCTCTCTCTCTCTCGTGGCAATGGATTCCATCAGGAATGAAGTCTCGAGAGTGATTAATATAAGTTGTAAAAACTTGTTTCGCAATCGAGCTAATATAAATTTGTATAAACTAATGTTATCCAAAACTCACGTTTGGATTATCCCATACTTCGGGGTCCCTCTGAACGGCAAATAAAGAAACACTAACTCGTATACCTGCAAACAATAACTCTTATACCTGCAAACAATAACTCTTATACCTGCAAACAATAACTCGTATACCTGCAAACACTAACTCTTATACCTGCAAACAATAACTCTTATACCTGCAAACAATAACTTTTTGTTTGTTTTTGTGTTGTTTTGTAAAATATCTTTACTGCACATATGTGCAACATCGTCTGCAACACTAATGTCTGCACACTAGTATTGCAAACATTTCTGCACACTAGTACTGTCGTATACCTGCAAACACTAACTCGTATACCTGCAAACAATAACAAAATATCTTTAAAGCCCCGTGTTGTGCTTACTTAGATTGTGCTGCACATCGAGATACTGTAAGGATTGTGCTGCACACGAGATACTGTAAGGATCGTGCTGCACACGAGATACTGTAAGGATTGTGCTGCACACGAGATACTGTAAGGATCGTGCTGCACACGAGATACTGTAAGGATCGTGCTGCACACGAGATACTGTAAGGATTGTGCTGCACACGAGATACTGTAAGGATCTGCTGCACACGAGTATTGTAAGGATTGTGCTGCACACGAGATATTGTAAGGATTGTGCTGCACACGAGATATTGTAAGGATTGTGCTGCACACGAGATATTGTAAGGATTGTGCTGCACACGAGATACTGTAAGGATCGTGCTGCACACGAGATACTGTAAGGATTGTGCTGCACACGAGATACTGTAAGGATTGTGCTGCACACGAGATACTGTAAGGATTGTGCTGCACACGAGATACTGTAAGGATTGTGCTGCACACGAGATACTGTAAGGATTGTGCTGCACACGAGATACTGTAAGGATTGTGCTGCACACGAGATACTGTAAGGATTGTGCTGCACACGAGATACTGTAAGGATTGTGCTGCACACGAGATATTGTAAGGATTGTGCTGCACACGAGATACTGTAAGGATTGTGCTGCACACGAGATACTGTAAGGATTGTGCTGCACACGAGATACTGTAAGGATTGTGCTGCACACGAGATATTGTAAGGATCGTGCTGCACACGAGATACTGTAAGGATCGTGCTGCACACGAGATATTGTAAGGATTGTGCTGCACACGAGATATTGTAAGGATTGTGCTGCACACGAGATATTGTAAGGATTGTGCTGCACACGAGATATTGTAAGGATTGTGCTGCACACGAGATACTGTAAGGATTGTGCTGCACACGAGCTATGGATTGTGCTGCACACGAGATACTGTAAGGATTGTGCTGCACACGAGATATTGTAAGGATTGTGCTGCACACGAGATACTGTAAGGATTGTGCTGCACACGAGATACTGTAAGGATTGTGCTGCACACGAGATACTGTATGGATTGTGCTGCACACGAGATACTGTAAGGTTTGTGCTGCACACAAGATACTGTATGGATTGTGCTGCACACGAGATACTGTAAGGTTTGTGCTGCACACAAGATACTGTAAGGATTGTGCTGCACACGAGATACTGTAAGGATTGTGCTGCACACGAGATATTGTAAGGTTTGTGCTGCACACAAGATACTGTAAGGATTGTGCTGCACACGAGATATTGTAAGGATTGTGCTGCACACGAGATACTGTATGGATTGTGCTGCACACGAGATACTGTAAGGTTTGTGCTGCACACAAGATACTGTATGGATTGTGCTGCACACGAGATACTGTAAGGTTTGTGCTGCACACAAGATATTGTAAGGATTGTGCTGCACACGAGATACTGTAAGGATTGTGCTGCACACGAGATACTGTAAGGTTTGTGCTGCACACAAGATACTGTAAGGATTGTGCTGCACACGAGATATTGTAAGGATTGTGCTGCACACGAGATACTGTAAGGATTGTGCTGCACACGAGATACTGTAAGGATTGTGCTGCACACGAGATACTGTATGGATTGTGCTGTACACGAGATACTGTATGGATTGTGCTGCACACGAGATACTGTATGGATTGTGCTGCACACGAGATACTGTAAGGATCGGATGATTAGATATTGTGATTATTTTTGTTTTTTTCTGGTTTTACGTCTGCATCAGCACCATTTTGGGCTATATCGTTGGTGGGCAGGTTACCTAACAACACCTTTCCTGAGCAGGCTCAAGTGGTTAACCAGTACTATGGCCACAAACGAACCGTCTTTTGTGAAATAATCATTTGTAAATTACCTCCCTTTATGCGTATCTTTTAACAAAATCACCAATAACTAAATGGTGATTTACTAAAGTTAACACTAGGATAAATTTACATATGACTTATAGTATTATTTTTCCAAATGAAGTAAAATAAAGCATATAGAGACTTTAAATGTTGCAGTAATCTGTCATAATTCAGAATCCATGTCTGTGTCAACACATGTGGCTGAAACTGTACCCATCAACATTATGGTAAAGTTGAATTCATCTACTTTCTTTCACAATCTACAACTTGCAGTCTTAGAAAACCTTTTCCTGCAAATACCATATGAAACATGGTTTTCACTGTCAAGCTGATAGACAAATTCAGATGTATGCAAGTATGTGAGATGGTACGGTGGGCGCCAGATCGGACAGGTGGGTTTTCTCCGGGTTTCTCCGGGTTTCTCCAGTTTCCTCCCACACGAATGACCACATTTACGCTTTCATCCGCGCCAAAGAGAGTGGTTAATATAAGTTGTTAGAACTTGCTTCGCAATCGTTGTCAAATAAATAAAGTATAAACTTTTAGAGTTCCCGCACCGTGTCTGTATATGATATTTTAGTTTTTTCATCATACCTTTATGAATAACGCGACCATCTGGTAGGGTAAGATCTCTTTCATCATACCTTTATGAATAACGCGACCATCTGGTAGGGTAAGATCTCTTTCATCATACCTTTATGAATAACGCGACCATCTGGTAGGGTAAGATCTCTTTCATCATACCTTTATGAATAACGCGACCATCTGGTAGGGTAAGATCTCTTTCATCATACCTTTATGAATAACGCGACCATCTGGTAGGGTAAGATCTCTTTCATCATACCTTTATGAATAACGCGACCATCTGGTAGGGTAAGATCTCTTTCATCATACCTTTATGAATAACGCGACCATCTGGTAGGGTAAGATCTCTTTCATCATACCTTTATGAATAACGCGACCATCTGGTAGGGTAAGATCTCTTTCATCATACCTTTATGAATAACGCGACCATCTGGTAGGGTAAGATCTCTTTCATCATACCTTTATGAATAACGCGACCATCTGGTAGGGTAAGATCTCTTTCATCATACCTTTATGAATAACGCGACCATCTGGTAGGGTAAGATCTCTTTCATCATACCTTTATGAATAACGCGACCATCTGGTAGGGTAAGATCTCTTTCATCATACCTTTATGAATAACGCGACCATCTGGTAGGGTAAGATCTCTTTCATCATACCTTTATGAATAACGCGACCATCTGGTAGGGTAAGATCTCTTTCATCATACCTTTATGAATAACGCGACCATCTGGTAGGGTAAGATCTCTTTCATCATACCTTTATGAATAACGCGACCATCTGGTAGGGTAAGATCTCTTTCATCATACCTTTATGAATAACGCGACCATCTGGTAGGGTAAGATCTCTTTCATCATACCTTTATGAATAACGCGACCATCTGGTAGGGTAAGATCTCTTTCATCATACCTTTATGAATAACGCGACCATCTGGTAGGGTAAGATCTCTTTCATCATACCTTTATGAATAACGCGACCATCTGGTAGGGTAAGATCTCTTTCATCATACCTTTATGAATAACGCGACCATCTGGTAGGGTAAGATCTCTTTCATCATACCTTTATGAATAACGCGACCATCTGGTAGGGTAAGATCTCTTTCATCATACCTTTATGAATAACGCGACCATCTGGTAGGGTAAGATCTCTTTCATCATACCTTTATGAATAACGCGACCATCTGGTAGGGTAAGATCTCTTTCATCATACCTTTATGAATAACGCGACCATCTGGTAGGGTAAGATCTCTTTCATCATACCTTTATGAATAACGCGACCATCTGGTAGGGTAAGATCTCTTTCATCATACCTTTATGAATAACGCGACCATCTGGTAGGGTAAGATCTCTTTCATCATACCTTTATGAATAACGCGACCATCTGGTAGGGTAAGATCTCTTTCATCATACCTTTATGAATAACGCGACCATCTGGTAGGGTAAGATCTCTTTCATCATACCTTTATGAATAACGCGACCATCTGGTAGGGTAAGATCTCTTTCATCATACCTTTATGAATAACGCGACCATCTGGTAGGGTAAGATCTCTTTCATCATACCTTTATGAATAACGCGACCATCTGGTAGGGTAAGATCTCTTTCATCATACCTTTATGAATAACGCGACCATCTGGTAGGGTAAGATCTCTTTCATCATACCTTTATGAATAACGCGACCATCTGGTAGGGTAAGATCTCTTTCATCATACCTTTATGAATAACGCGACCATCTGGTAGGGTAAGATCTCTTTCATCATACCTTTATGAATAACGCGACCATCTGGTAGGGTAAGATCTCTTTCATCATACCTTTATGAATAACGCGACCATCTGGTAGGGTAAGATCTCTTTCATCATACCTTTATGAATAACGCGACCATCTGGTAGGGTAAGATCTCTTTCATCATACCTTTATGAATAACGCGACCATCTGGTAGGGTAAGATCTCTTTCATCATACCTTTATGAATAACGCGACCATCTGGTAGGGTAAGATCTCTTTCATCATACCTTTATGAATAACGCGACCATCTGGTAGGGTAAGATCTCTTTCATCATACCTTTATGAATAACGCGACCATCTGGTAGGGTAAGATCTCTTTCATCATACCTTTATGAATAACGCGACCATCTGGTAGGGTAAGATCTCTTTCATCATACCTTTATGAATAACGCGACCATCTGGTAGGGTAAGATCTCTTTCATCATACCTTTATGAATAACGCGACCATCTGGTAGGGTAAGATCTCTTTCATCATACCTTTATGAATAACGCGACCATCTGGTAGGGTAAGATCTCTTTCATCATACCTTTATGAATAACGCGACCATCTGGTAGGGTAAGATCTCTTTCATCATACCTTTATGAATAACGCGACCATCTGGTAGGGTAAGATCTCTTTCATCATACCTTTATGAATAACGCGACCATCTGGTAGGGTAAGATCTCTTTCATCATACCTTTATGAATAACGCGACCATCTGGTAGGGTAAGATCTCTTTCATCATACCTTTATGAATAACGCGACCATCTGGTAGGGTAAGATCTCTTTCATCATACCTTTATGAATAACGCGACCATCTGGTAGGGTAAGATCTCTTTCATCATACCTTTATGAATAACGCGACCATCTGGTAGGGTAAGATCTCTTTCATCATACCTTTATGAATAACGCGACCATCTGGTAGGGTAAGATCTCTTTCATCATACCTTTATGAATAACGCGACCATCTGGTAGGGTAAGATCTCTTTCATCATACCTTTATGAATAACGCGACCATCTGGTAGGGTAAGATCTCTTTCATCATACCTTTATGAATAACGCGACCATCTGGTAGGGTAAGATCTCTTTCATCATACCTTTATGAATAACGCGACCATCTGGTAGGGTAAGATCTCTTTCATCATACCTTTATGAATAACGCGACCATCTGGTAGGGTAAGATCTCTTTCATCATACCTTTATGAATAACGCGACCATCTGGTAGGGTAAGATCTCTTTCATCATACCTTTATGAATAACGCGACCATCTGGTAGGGTAAGATCTCTTTCATCATACCTTTATGAATAACGCGACCATCTGGTAGGGTAAGATCTCTTTCATCATACCTTTATGAATAACGCGACCATCTGGTAGGGTAAGATCTCTTTCATCATACCTTTATGAATAACGCGACCATCTGGTAGGGTAAGATCTCTTTCATCATACCTTTATGAATAACGCGACCATCTGGTAGGGTAAGATCTCTTTCATCATACCTTTATGAATAACGCGACCATCTGGTAGGGTAAGATCTCTTTCATCATACCTTTATGAATAACGCGACCATCTGGTAGGGTAAGATCTCTTTCATCATACCTTTATGAATAACGCGACCATCTGGTAGGGTAAGATCTCTTTCATCATACCTTTATGAATAACGCGACCATCTGGTAGGGTAAGATCTCTTTCATCATACCTTTATGAATAACGCGACCATCTGGTAGGGTAAGATCTCTTTCATCATACCTTTATGAATAACGCGACCATCTGGTAGGGTAAGATCTCTTTCATCATACCTTTATGAATAACGCGACCATCTGGTAGGGTAAGATCTCTTTCAAGACATCGAGATATGTTCGGAACAGCTGGATAAAGTCTCATGCTCTCCTGAATGCAGGCAAACGTATACTCCAACTTGGACAGGTCATCCCTACAACATAATTAGCAGCTAAAAACAAGTTAACATTTTATTTATTTTACCACATTTGTGAAGCAACTTATATTAAACGACATTACATCGCAAAAAGCAAATAAAATGCATTTTTTCACGTATGCATGCATTGCTACTACAAATTCTTCTGAATACATTCGAACACTAACATTGAATCAATAAACAGTGTTTTTGTGGTATACAAACTATCAAGAGTGAAAGTAGGATTTCATACATGCTCCTGAATTGACGTTTGTTTGTCATTGAAGTCAATACTAAACAGGCGATACTTTCGTTTAGAGATAATTTAACTAAGATTAGTCTACAAATAAATATGCATAGGCACACATGCGATAATAGCACAGTAAATATGTACCATAACTCTTTCCAAGAACCATTGTCCACTGGAATGCTTTGCCCCCAGATATTGTCACCTTGTCTGGCCCACAGTTCAGTCTGGCTGTAAGTCGGATTGAACATGTTTCTCCCTAAATAAACCTGCCCTGTTCTTAACCTGTTTTTAACCAACCTAACATCATTCTTTTATCATCTTTTATTTAATTTCTTACTAACATTCTTGTCAGTTGACGCGCGTCAAAGTCTAAGGTCCCCATCAGGGGTTTGACTAATAGCAAGATAGATAGATAGATAGGATAAACGCTTTGTATTACGCATGAATGCCCACCGTATTTACATTGTTTGTTATGTCAACAAACCGAAATACTCAGTTTTTGAGGCAAATATAACCATATAATACCATATAATAGCAAATTACATTCTGCAGACATTTGCGTTTTCACCGATGTAGTGTTGCTTTAAACACTATCGTTGTCGTGGAGGAGAACGTATACATGGTCCTTCATAGGATGAACTGGAGTATCATGAGAAAAGCCACACTTGATCTGGCAACAGCCACATATGTTCACATACTATCCTGGTCGAGGATCAAACTTGTAGTTATAATATAGTTATCAACATTTATAACGTTATGTTTTCAACATGAAATCATAATATAATAAATTATATAGACCTTGACCACAATATTTTAACTTTCCAAACAAACATAAAGTCAAACCTGTGTTAGTGGTCACCTCTATTAAGCAGCCAACCTGTATTAAGCAGCCAGTTTCCAGATTCCCAATATGTTGATTTATTATGCATTTGACCTCTATTAAGCAGCCACCTGTGCTAAGCAGCCACTTTCTGTGACTCCATTGGCTGGCTGCTTAAGACAGGTTTGACTGTAATGAAGGAACACCCCAGGTGATCGTCCTTCACCATTTGCAACCAACCTCCACTTTCCATTAAAATACTGTGTAGGTTGAAATATGTTAATGAGAGACATTAGTCAGTTACTGCCCCTGAATACTCATGAAAGTAGATTGGTCCTCTTAATTGGCTTCCTCTGTTTTTATCATTGTTTCCTTTGCACCACATGCTATTTGTTTTCATTAGTTTTCTAATCTTATAATTATTAAATTACTAAATCTCGATTAATATCCTACAGCATATCCAATGGATACTTTACTGTAGAAATTGATTATAAATTAATTAACATGCTTTTGATAAGATCACATTTATCATACCGCAACATATGGTTAGGAAACACCAATAAAAACAAAGGCTTTCAACTAAAACGACCAATACATATGTCGGGATAAATCGGACTTTATCTGTCAAGGGAGGTAATCGAAAACCCAATAATGCCTTTCAGTGAGCTAGTTGGTATTGTCTGTTCTACTTGTTACCTACCTTTGATAATGACAGTAGCAATAATTAAATAAACATAATGTATGTATTAAATTGTATGTTGAATTGTCATATGAAGACAAACTGTTAATAGCTACCTAAAGGCGATACTAATCATGTGTTAACATGTACCATTTAAACAAATCATGTGTTAACATGTACCATTTAAACCAATCATGTGTTAACATGTACCATTTAAACCAATCATGTGTTAACATGTACCATTTAAACCAATCATGTGTTAACATGTACCATTTAAACAAATCATGTGTTAACATGTACCATTTAAACCAATCATGTGTTAACATGTACCATTTAAACAAATCATGTGTTAACATGTACCATTTAAACAAATCATGTGTTAACATGTACCATTTAAACCAATCATGTGTTAACATGTACCATTTAAACAAATCATGTGTTAACATGTACCATTTAAACAAATCATGTGTTAACATGTACCATTTAAACCAATCATGTGTTAACATGTACCATTTAAACCAATCATGTGTTAACATGTACCAATTAAACCAATCATGTGTTAACATGTACCATTTAAACCAATCATGTGTTAACATGTACCATTTAAACCAATCATGTGTTAACATGTACCATTTAAACCAATCATGTGTTAACATGTACCATTTAAACCAATCATGTGTTAACATGTACCATTTAAACCAATCATGTGTTAACATGTACCATTTAAACCAATTTAGATATTGTTGATACAAAACATTGTGCCATATTAGATAATACGATATTTAACAATAGCAACCTGCTGTCATAACCAGACAAAAATACCATTGTACATATTATATTGTATTGTCGTGCCCAGATGAATGTACAGATTTTATCAGATAATTAAAAAAAACATAATTGATATAAACGGAAATTAATCTAAATCCACTGTAAAATAAATGAGTTAGAATATTTGCACATGCAACTTATGCACATTAATTACTTGTGTGTGTTTTACGTTTATTTATCGTCGCTACCGGTTTCCCATATGAGCGACACCTCCTGAAGAGATTTTTGGAGGATAGTGCACTGATACAGAGAGAGACCCATTTCAGAGTCTCCTCTGGTTCTTTTACGTGCACGGTGTAAAGCACAGACACGAGACCTCGGTATAACGTCCCATCTGAAAGACTGTTAATTTTATTAGGGTCAGATGGGGGATCGAACCTGCGACCCCTGGATTACCAGTCCAGCATGTTACCACTGGACTACATATCCGTCTGTGCACATTAATTACATTGTACCGTACACGAGTGATGCATGTCTTGTTCATGAAGTTGGTTTTCCTACAAAATGACTTATATATGAATATCACATCGATGCAAATTGCTTTCTTACCTTCAGTTTTGATTAAATTTGCTTATGAATAAAAAGAAAACTGTTGAATTACCACAAGACTTTCTTTGTTTTCCCGAAAAGATTGGTGATTTCAGCTCGACATTTCTCTTGACATTGTCTGTGCTTAGCCAGGTTGTACAGGCACCATGATATCGTGCTGGCCGTCGAGTCATGACCCGCGAACATGAATGTATCTACTTCGTCCCGGATCTCCTGGTCTGTCATACCATGCCCCTCGCTGTCCTAGCAATGGATGAGAATGGTATTACAAGACAACACATTGGTGCAGTGCTAGATATTGGTGCAGTGCTAGATATTGGTGCAGTGCTAGATATTGGTGCAGTGCTAGATATTGGTGCAGTGCTAGATATTGCTAGATATTGGTAGATATTGGTAGAGTGCTAGATATTGCTAGATATTGGTAGAATGCTAGATATTGCTAGATATTGGTAGAGTGCTAGATATTGGTAGATATTGGTAGAGTGCTAGATATTGGTAGAGTGCTAGATATTGCTAGATATTGGTAGAGTGCTAGATATTGCTAGATATTGGTGCAGTGCTAGATATTGGTAGAGTGCTAGATATTGGTAGAGTGCTAGATATTGGTAGAGTGCTAGATATTGGTAGAGTGCTAGATATTGGTAGAGTGCTAGATATTGGTAGAGTGTTAAATATTGCTAGATATTGGTAGAATGCTAGATATTGCTAGATATTGGTAGAGTGCTAGATATTGCTAGATATTGGTAGAGTGCTAGATATTGCTAGATATTGGTAGAGTGCTAGATATTGGTAGATATTGGTAGAGTGCTAGATATTGGTAGAGTGCTAGATATTGGTAGATATTGGTAGAGTGCTAGATATTGGTAGAGTGCTAGATATTGCTAGATATTGGAAGAGTGCTAGATATTGGTAGAGTGCTAGATATTGGTAGATATTGGTAGAGTGCTGGATATTGGTAGATATTGGTAGAGTGCAAGATATTGCTAGATATTGGTAGAGTGCTAGCTATTGGTAGATATTGGTAGAGTGTTAGATATTGGTAGAGTGCTAGATATTGCTAGATATTGGTAGAGTGCTAGATATTGCTAGATATTGGTGCAGTGCTAGATATTGCTAGATGTTGGTAGAGTGCTAGATATTGGTGCAGTGCTAGATATTGGTAGAGTGCTAGATATTGCTAGATATTGGTAGAGTGCTAGATATTGGTAGAGTGCTAGATATTGCTAGATATTGGTAGAGTGCTAGATATTGGTAGAGTGCTAGATATTGGTAGATATTGGTAGAGTGCTAGATATTGGTGCAGTGCTAGATATTGGTAGAGTGCTAGATATTGGTAGAGTGCTAGATATTGCTAGATATTGGTAGAGTGCTAGATATTGCTAGATATTGGTAGAGTGCTAGATATTGGTGCAGTGCTAGATATTGGTAGAGTGCTAGATATTGGTAGAGTGCTAGATATTGGTAGAGTGCTAGATATTGGTAGAGTGCTAGATATTGGTAGAGTGCTAGATATTAGTAGAGTGCTAGATATTGGTAGATATTGGTAGAGTGCTAGATATTGGTAGAGTGCTAGATATTGGTAGAGTGCTAGATATTGGTAGAGTGTTAGATATTGCTAGATATTGGTAGAATGCTAGATATTGCTAGATATTGGTAGAGTGCTAGATATTGGTAGATATTGGTAGAGTGCTAGATATTGCTAGATATTGGTAGAGTGCTAGATATTGCTAGATATTGGTAGAGTGCTAGATATTGGTAGAGTGCTAGATATTGGTAGATATTGGTAGAGTGCTAGATATTGCTAGATATTGGTAGAGTGTTAGATATTGCTAGATATTGGTAGAGTGCTAGATATTGGTAGAGTGCTAGATATTGGTAGATATTGGTAGAGTGCTAGATATTGGTAGAGTGGTAGATATTGCTAGATATTGGTAGAGTGCTAGATATTGGTAGAGTGCTAGATATTGGTAGATATTGGTAGAGTGCTAGATATTGGTAGAGTGCTAGATATTGGTAGAGTGCTAGATATTGCTAGATATTGGTAGAGTGCTAGATATTGGTAGAGTGCTAGATATTGCTAGATATTGGTAGAGTGCTAGATATTGGTAGAGTGCTAGATATTGGTAGATATTGGTAGAGTGCTAGATATTGGTAGAGTGCTAGATATTGCTAGATATTGGTAGAGTGATAGATATTGGTAGAGTGCTAGATATTTGTAGATATTGGTAGAGTGCTGGATATTGGTAGATATTGGTAGATATTGGTAGAGTGCAAGATATTGCTAGATATTGGTAGAGTGATAGCTATTGGTAGATATTGGTAGAGTGCTAGATATTGCTAGATATTGGTAGAGTGCTAGATATTGCTAGATATTGGTGCAGTGCTAGATATTGTAGAGGTAGAGTGCTAGATATTGGTAGATATTGGTAGAGTGCTAGATATTGGTAGAGTGCTAGATATTGCTAGATATTGGTGCAGTGCTCAATATTGCTAGATATTGGTAGAGTGCTAGATATTGGTGCAGTGCTAGATATTGGTAGAGTGCTAGATATTGGTAGAGTGCTAGATATTGGTAGAGTGCTAGATATTGGTAGAGTGCTAGATATTGGTAGAGTGCTAGATATAGGTAGATATTGGTAGAGTGCTAGATATTGGTAGAGTGCTAGATATTGGTAGATATTGGTAGAGTGCTAGATATTGCTAGATATTGGTAGAGTGCTAGATATTGCTAGATATTGGTAGATATTGGTAGAGTGCTAGATATTGCTAGATATTAGTAGAGTGCTAGATATTGCTAGATATTGGTAGAGTGCTAGATATTGGTAGAGTGCTAGATATTGGTAGAGTGCTAGATATTGGTAGAGTGCTAGATATTGCTAGATATTGGTAGAGTGCTAGATATTGGTAGATATTGGTAGAGTGCTGGATATTGGTAGATATTGGTAGAGTGCTAGATATTGGTAGATATTGGTAGAGTGTTAGATATTGGTAGAGTGCTAGATATAGCTAGATATTGGTAGAGTGCTAGATATTGGTAGATATTGGTAGAGTGCTAGATATTGGTAGATATTGGTAGAGTGCAAGATATTGCTAGATATTGGTAGAGTGTTAGATATTGGTAGAGTGCTAGATATAGCTAGATATTGGTAGAGTGCTAGATATTGGTAGAGTGCTAGATATTGGTAGAGTGCTAGATATTGGTAGATATTAGTAGAGTGCTAGATATTGGTAGAGTGCTAGATATTGGTAGATATTGGTAGAGTGCTAGATATTGGTAGAGTGCTAGATATTGCTAGATATTGGTAGAGTGCTAGATATTGGTAGAGTGCTAGATATTGCTAGATATTGGTAGAGTGCTAGATATTGGTAGAGTGCTAGATATTGGTAGAGTGCTAGATATTGGTAGAGTGCTAGATAGTATTGGTAGATATTGGTAGATATTGGTAGAGTGCTAGATATTGGTAGAGTGCTAGATATTGCTAGATATTGGTAGAGTGCTAGATATTGGTAGATATTGGTAGAGTGCTAGATATTGGTAGATATTGGTAGAGTGCTAGATATTGGTAGAGTGCTAGATATTGCTAGATATTGGTAGAGTGCTAGATATTGCTAGATATTGGTAGAGTGCTAGATATTGGTAGATATTGGTAGAGTGCTAGATATTGGTAGAGTGTGCTAGATATTGGTAGAGTGCTAGATATTGGTAGAAGTGCTAGATATTGCTAGATATTGGTAGAGTGCTAGATATGTGCTAGATATTGGTAGATTTGGTGCAGTGCTAGATATTGGTAGAGTGCTAGATATTGGTAGATATTGGTAGAGTGCTAGATATTGGTAGATATTGGTAGAGTGCTAGATATTGCTAGATATTGGTAGAGTGCTGATATTGGTAGAGTGCTAGATATTGGTAGATATTGGTAGAGTGCTAGATATTGGTAGAGTGCTAGATATTGCTAGATATTGGTAGAGTGCTAGATATTGGTAGAGTGCTAGATATTTGTAGATATTGGTAGAGTGCTGGATATTGGTAGATATTGGTAGAGTGCAAGATATTGCTAGATATTGGTAGAGTGATAGCTATTGGTAGATATTGGTAGAGTGTTAGATATTGGTAGAGTGCTAGATATTGGTAGAGTGCTAGATATTGCTAGATATTGGTACAGTGCTAGATATTGCTAGATATTGGTAGAGTGCTAGATATTGGTAGATATTGGTAGAGTGCTAGATATTGGTAGAGTGCTAGATATTGCTAGATATTGGTGCAGTGCTAGATATTGCTAGATATTGGTAGAGTGCTAGATATTGGTAGAGTGCTAGATATTGCTAGATATTGGTGCAGTGCTAGATATTGCTAGATATTGCTAGATATTGGTAGAGTGCTAGATATTGGTACAGTGCTAGATATTGGTAGAGTGCTAGATATTGGTAGAGTGCTAGATATTGGTAGAGTGCTAGATATAGGTAGATATTGGTAGAGTGCTAAATATTGGTAGAGTGCTAGATATTGGTAGATATTGGTGCAGTGCTAGATATTGCTAGATATTGGTAGAGTGCTAGATATTGGTAGATATTGGTAGAGTGCTAGATATTGGTAGATATTGGTAGAGTGCTAGATATTGGTAGAATGCTAGATATTGCTAGATATTGGTAGAGTGCTAGATATTGCTAGATATTGGTAGAGTGCTAGATATTGGTAGATATTGGTGCAGTGCTAGATATTGGTAGATATTGGTGCAGTGCTAGATATTGGTAGATATTGGTGCAGTGCTAGATATTGGTAGATATTGGTGCAGTGCTAGATATTGCTAGATATTGGTAGAGTGCTAGATAGTGGTGCAGTGCTAGATATTGGTAGATATTGGTGCAGTGCTAGATATTGGTAGAGTGCTAGATATTGGTAGATATTGGTAGAGTGCTAGATATTGGTAGATAGTGGTAGAATGCTAGATATTGCTAGATATTGGTAGAGTGCTAGATATTGCTAGATATTGGTAGAGTGCTAGATATTGCTAGATATTGGTAGAGTGCTAGATATTGGTAGAGTGCTATATATTGCTAGAGTGCTAGATATTGGTAGAGTGCTAGATATTGGTAGAGTGCTAGATATTGGTAGATATTGGTAGAGTGCTAGATATTGGTAGAGTGCTAGATATTGGTAGATATTGGTAGAGTGCTAGATATTGGTAGAGTGCTAGATATTGGTAGAGTGCTAGATATTGCTAGATATTGGTGCAATGCTAGATATTGCTAGATATTGGTAGAGTGCTAGATATTGGTAGATATTGGTAGAGTGCTAGATATTGGTGCAGTGCTAGATATTGGTAGAGTGCTAGATATTGGTAGAGTGCTAGATATTGGTAGAGTGCTAGATATTGCTAGATATTGGTGCAATGCTAGATATTGCTAGATATTGGTAGAGTGCTAGATATTGGTAGATATTGGTAGAGTGCTAGATATTGGTGCAGTGCTAGATATTGGTAGAGTGCTAGATATTGGTAGAGTGCTAGATATTGGTAGAGTGCTAGATATTGCTAGATATTGGTGCATGCTAGATATTGCTAGATATTGGTAGAGTGCTAGATATTGGTAGATATTGGTAGAGTGCTAGATATTGCTAGATATTGGTGCAGTGCTAGATATTGCTAGATATTGGTAGAGTGCTAGATATTGGTAGATATTGGTAGAGTGCTAGATATTGGTGCAGTGCTAGATATTGGTAGAGTGCTAGATATTGGTAGAGTGCTAGATATTGGTAGAGTGCTAGATATTGGTAGAGTGCTAGATATTGGTAGAGTGCTAGATATTGTAGAGTGCTAGATATTGGTAGAGCGCTAGCTATTGGTAGAGTGCTAGATATTGGTAGATATTGGTAGAGTGCTAGATATTGGTAGAGTGCTAGATATTGGTAGAGTGCTAGATATTGTGTTTGGTAGAGTGCTAGATATTGGTAGAGGTGCTAGATATTGCTAGATATTGGTAGAGTGCTAGATATTGGTGTGCTAGATATTGCTAGATATTGGTAGAGTGCTAGATGTTGGTAGATATTGGTAGAGTGCTAGATATTGGTAGAGTGTAGATATTGGTAGAGTGCTAGATATTGGTAGATTTGGTGGTGCTAGATATTGGTAGAGTGCTAGATATTGGTAGAGTGCTAGATATTGCTAGATATTGGTAGAGTGCTAGATATTGCTAGATATTGGTAGAGTGCTAGATATTGGTAGAGTGTGCTAGATATTGGTAGAGTGTGTTTGTGTTTGGTAGTGCTAGATATTGTAGATTTGGTGTGCTAGATATTGCTAGATATTGGTAGAGTGCTAGATATTGGTAGAGTGCTAGATATTGCTAGATATTGGTAGAGTGCTAGATATTGGTAGAGTGCTAGATATTGGTAGATATTGGTAGAGTGCTGGATATTGGTATATATTGGTAGAGTGCAAGATATTGCTAGATATTGGTAGAGTGCTAGCTATTTGTAGATATTGGTAGAGTGTTAGATATTGGTAGAGTGCTAGATATTGCTAGATATTGGTATAGTGCTAGATATTTCTAGATATTGGTGCAGTGCTAGATATTGCTAGATATTGGTAGAGTGCTAGATATTGGTAGATATTGGTGCAGTGCTAGATATTGCTAGATATTGGTAGAGTGCTAGATATTGGTGCAGTGCTAGATATTGGTAGATATTGGTAGAGTGCAATATATTGCTAGATATTGGTAGAGTGCTAGCTATTGGTAGATATTGGTAGAGTGTTAGATATTGGTAGAGTGCTAGATATAGCTAGATATTGGTAGAGTGCTAGATATTGCTAGATATTGGTACAGTGCTAGATATTGGTAGAGTGCTAGATATTGGTAGAGTGCTAGATATTGCTAGATATTGGTGCAGTGCTAGATATTGCTAGATATTGGTAGAGTGCTAGATATTGGTGCAGTGCTAGATATTGGTGGTGCTAGATATTGGTAGAGTGCTAGATATTTGTAGAGTGCTAGATATTGGTAGAGTGCTAGATATTGGTAGAGTGCTAGATATTGGTAGAGTGCTAGATATTGGTAGAGTGCTAGATATTGGTAGAGTGCTAGATATTGGTAGAGTGCTAGATATTGGTAGATATTGGTAGAGTGCTAGATATTGCTAGATATTGGTAGAGTGCTAGATATTTGGTAGAGTGCTAGATATTGGTAGATATTGGTAGAGTGCTAGATATTGGTAGAGTGCTAGATATTGCTAGATATTGGTAGAGTGCTAGATATTGGTAGAGTGCTAGATATTGGTAGAGTGCTGGATATTGGTAGATATTGGTAGAGTGCAAGATATTGCTAGATATTGGTAGAGTGCTAGCTATTGGTAGATATTGGTAGAGTGTTAGATATTGGTAGAGTGCTAGATATTGCTAGATATTGGTAGAGTGCTAGATATTGCTAGATATTGGTGCAGTGCTAGATATTGCTAGATATTGGTAGAGTGCTAGATATTGCTAGATATTGGTAGAGTGCTAGATATTGGTAGATATTGGTAGAGTGCTAGATATTGGTAGAGTGCTAGATATTGGTGCAGTGCTAGATATTGCTAGATATTGGTAGAGTGCTAGATGTTGGTAGATATTGGTAGAGTGCTAGATATTGGTGCAGTGCTAGATATTGGTAGAGTGCTAGATATTGGTAGAGTGTTAGATATTGGTAGAGTGCTAGATATTGGTAGAGTGCTAGATATTGGTAGAGTGCTAGATATTGGTAGAGCGCTAGATATTGGTAGAGTGCTAGATATTGGTAGATATTGGTAGAGTGCTAGATATTGGTAGAGTGCTAGATATTGCTAGATATTGGTAGAGTGCTAGATATTAGTAGATATTGGTAGAGTGCTAGATATTGCTAGATATTGGTAGAGTGCTAGATATTGGTAGAGTGCTAGATATTGCTAGATATTGGTAGAGTGCTAGATATTGGTAGAGTGCTAGATATTGGTAGATATTGGTAGAGTGCTGGATATTGGTATATATTGGTAGAGTGCAAGATATTGCTAGATATTGGTAGAGTGCTAGCTATTTGTAGATATTGGTAGAGTGTTAGATATTGGTAGAGTGCTAGATATTGCTAGATATTGGTATAGTGCTAGATATTTCTAGATATTGGTGCAGTGCTAGATATTGCTAGATATTGGTAGAGTGCTAGATATTGGTAGATATTGGTAGAGTGCTAGATATTGGTAGATATTGGTGCAGTGCTAGATATTGCTAGATATTGGTAGAGTGCTAGATATTGCTAGATATTGGTATAGTGCTAGATATTTCTAGATATTGGTGCAGTGCTAGATATTGCTAGATATTGGTAGAGTGCTAGATATTGGTAGATATTGGTAGAGTGCTAGATATTGGTAGATATTGGTGCAGTGCTAGATATTGCTAGATATTGGTAGAGTGCTAGATATTGGTGCAGTGCTAGATATTGGTAGATATTGGTAGAGTGCTAGATATTGGTAGATATTGGTAGAGTGCTAGATATTGGTAGATATTGGTAGAGTGCTAGATATTGGTAGAATGCTAGATATTGCTAGATATTGGTAGAGTGCTAGATATTGCTAGATATTGGTAGAGTGCTAGATATTGGTAGATATTGGTGCAGTGCTAGATATTGGTAGATATTGGTGCAGTGCTAGATATTGGTAGATATTGGTGCAGTGCTAGATATTGGTAGATATTGGTGCAGTGCTAGATATTGCTAGATATTGGTAGAGTGCTAGATAGTGGTGCAGTGCTAGATATTGGTAGATATTGGTGCAGTGCTAGATATTGGTAGAGTGCTAGATATTGGTAGATATTGGTAGAGTGCTAGATATTGGTAGATATTGGTAGAGTGCTAGATATTGCTAGATATTGGTAGAGTGCTAGATATTGCTAGATATTGGTAGAGTGCTAGATATTGTCTAGATATTGGTAGAGTGCTAGATATTGGTAGATATTGGTAGAGTGCTAGATATTGGTAGATATTGGTAGAGTGCTAGATATTGGTAGATTTGGTAGAGTGCTAGATATTGGTAGATGTTAGATATTGCTAGATATTGGTAGAGTGCTAGATATTGGTAGAGTGCTAGATATTGGTAGATATTGGTAGAGTGCTAGATATTGGTAGATATTGGTGCAGTGCTAGATATTGCTAGATATTGGTAGATATTGGTAGAGTGCTAGATATTGGTGAGTGCTAGATATTGGTAGATTTGGGTGCTAGATATTGGTAGATATTGGTAGTGCTAGATATTGGTAGATATTGGTAGAGTGCTAGATATTGGTAGATATTGGTAGAGTGCTAGATATTGTGTGCTAGTGCTAGATATTGGTAGAGTGCTAGATATTGGTAGAGTGCTAGATATTGGTAGAGTGCTAGATATTGGTAGAGTGCTAGATATTGGTAGAGTGCTAGATATTGGTAGAGTGCTAGATATTGGTAGAGTGCTAGATATTGGTAGAGTGCTAGATATTGTGTACTAGATATTGGTAGAGTGCTAGATATTGGTAGAGTGCTAGATATTGGTAGAGTGCTAGATATTGCTAGATATTGGTGCAGTGCTAGATATTGCTAGATATTGGTAGAGTGCTAGATATTGGTAGATATTGGTAGAGTGCTAGATATTGGTGCAGTGCTAGATATTGGTAGAGTGCTAGATATTGGTAGAGTGCTAGATATTGGTAGAGTGCTAGATATTGGTAGAGTGCTAGATATTGGTAGAGTGCTAGATATTGGTAGAGTGCTAGATATTGGTAGAGTATTGGTAGAGTGCTAGATATTGGTAGATATTGGTAGAGTGCTAGATATTGGTAGAGTGCTAGATATTGGTAGAGTGCTAGATATTGCTAGATATTGGTAGAGTGCTAGATATTGGTAGATATTGGTAGAGTGCTAGATATTGCTAGATATTGGTAGAGTGCTAGATATTGCTAGATATTGGTAGAGTGCTAGATATTGCTAGATATTGGTAGAGTGCTAGATATTGGTAGAGTGCTAGATATTGGTAGAGTGCTAGATATTGGTAGATATTGGTAGAGTGCTGGATATTGGTAGATATTGGTAGAGTGCTAGATATTGGTAGATATTGGTAGAGTGTTAGATATTGGTAGAGTGCTAGATATAGCTAGATATTGGTAGAGTGCTAGATATTGGTAGATATTGGTAGAGTGCTAGATATTGGTAGATATTGGTAGAGTGCAAGATATTGCTAGATATTGGTAGAGTGTTAGATATTGGTAGAGTGCTAGATATAGCTAGATATTGGTAGAGTGCTAGATATTGGTAGAGTGCTAGATATTGGTAGAGTGCTAGATATTGGTAGATATTAGTAGAGTGCTAGATATTGGTAGAGTGCTGGATATTGGTAGATATTGGTAGAGTGCAAGATATTGCTAGATATTGGTAGAGTGCTAGCTATTGATAGATATTGGTAGAGTGTTAGATATTGGTAGAGTGCTAGATATTGCTAGATATTGGTATAGTGCTAGATATTGCTAGATATTGGTAGAGTGCTAGATATTGGTAGATATTGGTAGAGTGCTAGATATTGGTAGATATTGGTGCAGTGCTAGATATTGCTAGATATTGGTAGAGTGCTAGATATTGGTAGATATTGGTAGAGTGCTAGATATTGGTAGATATTGGTGCAGTGCTAGATATTGCTAGATATTGGTAGAGTGCTAGATATTGGTGCAGTGCTAGATATTGGTAGATATTGGTGCAGTGCTAGATATTGGTAGATATTGGTAGAGTGCTAGATATTGGTAGATATTGGTAGAGTGCTAGATATTGGTAGATATTGGTAGAGTGCTAGATATTGGTAGAATGTTAGATATTGCTAGATATTGGTAGAGTGCTAGATATTGGTAGAGTGCTAGATATTGGTAGATATTGGTAGAGTGCTAGATATTGGTAGATATTGGTGCAGTGCTAGATATTGCTAGATATTGGTAGATATTGGTAGAGTGCTAGATATTGGTGCAGTGCTAGATATTGGTAGATATTGGTACAGTGCTAGATATTGGTAGATATTGGTAGAGTGCTAGATATTGGTAGATATTGGTAGAGTGCTAGATATTTGTAGATATTGGTAGAGTGCTAGATATTGTTAGAATGCTAGATATTGCTAGATATTGGTAGAGTGCTAGATATTGCTAGATATTGGTAGAGTGCTAGATATTGGTAGATATTGGTAGAGTGCTAGATATTGGTAGAGTGCTAGGTATTGCTAGATATTGATAGAGTGCTAGATATTGGTAGAGTGCTAGATATTGCTAGATATTAGTAGAGTGCTAGATATTGGTGCAGTGCTAGATATTGCTAGATATTGGTAGAGTGCTAGATATTGGTAGAGTGCTAGATATTGGTAGCTATTGGTAGAGTGTTAGATATTGGTAGAATGCTAGATATTGGTGCAGTGCTAGATATTGGTAGTAGAGTGCTAGATATTGGTGCAGTGCTAGATATTGGTAGAGTGCTAGATATTGGTAGAGTGCTAGATATTGGTAGAGTGCTAGATATTGGTAGATATTGGTAGAGTGCTAGATATTGGTAGAGTGCTAGATATTGGTACTAGATATTGGTAGAGTGCTAGATATTGGTAGAGTGTTAGTTATTGGTAGAGTGCTAGATATTGGTAGAGACTGAGAGTTTGATATTGATAGAATGTTTACATTTCTTGATGCTAGGTGATGAGCAGATTTGAAAGCATACCTTAGAAGTCCATATATCTACTACCCTTGGCCTCGTACCTTAGAGGTTAATATTATATCCAAGAAGTCCATATTTCTACTACCCTTGGCCTCATACCTTAGAGGTTAGTATTATATCCAAGAAGTCCATATATCTACTACCCGTGGCCTCATACCTTAGAGGTTAATATTATATCCAAGAAGTCCATATTTCTACTACCCTTGGCCTCATACCTTAGAGGTTAGTATTATATCCAAGAAGTCCATATATCTACTACCCGTGGCCTCATACCTTAGAGGTTAATATTATATCCAAGAAGTCCATATTTCTACTACCCTTGGCCTCATACCTTAGAGGTTAGTATTATATCCAAGAAGTCCATATATCTACTACCCGTGGCCTCATACCTTAGAGGTTAATATTATATCCAAGAAGTCCATATTTCTACTACCCTTGGCCTCATACCTTAGAGGTTAGTATTATATCCAAGAAGTCCATATATCTACTACCCGTGGCCTCATACCTTAGAGGTTAATATTATATCCAAGAAGTCCATATTTCTACTACCCTTGGCCTCATACCTTAGAGGTTAGTATTATATCCAAGAAGTCCATATATCTACTACCCTTGGCCTCGTACCTTATGTTAGTATTATATCCAAGAAGTCCATATATCTACTACCCGTGGCCTCATACCTTAGAGGTTAATATTATATCCAAGAAGTCCATATTTCTACTACCCTTGGCCTCATACCTTAGAGGTTAGTATTATATCCAAGAAGTCCATATATCTACTACCCTTGGCCTCGTACCTTATGTTAGTATTATATCCAAGAAGTCCATATATCTACTACCCTTGGCCTCATACCTTAGAGGTTAATATTATATCCAAGAAGTCCATATTTCTACTACCCTTGGCCTCATACCTTAGAGGTTAATATTATATCCAAGAAGTCCATATTTCTACTACCCTTGGCCTCATACCTTAGAGGTTAGTATTATATCCAAGAAGTCCATATTTCTACTACCCTTGGCCTCATCATTTAGCAGTTGTTTCCTCTTCTTGATTATTCTATCAGAATGTTGATGTATAGCATCGCATGCTTGCTTGAATTTCTTACTGAAACAATTTACAAGATATATGCTTTAAGGAGATATTTCTGTAACATTTAAAGACATATATACTGTTTATAAAGGTATCATCTTTGTTTAACAACATATATTGTTTACAAAGTTACCTCTCTAAGGTAGGAGATATATCTCTTGTTTAGAGAGGTATCTAAGGTAGGAGATATATCTCATGTTTAGAGAGGTATCTAAGGTAGGAGATATATCTCATGTTTAGAGAGTATCTAAGGTAGGATATATATCACATGTTTAGAGAGGTATCTAAGGTAGGAGATATATCTCTTGTTTAGAGAGGTATCTAAGGTAGGAGATATATATCACATGTTTAGAGAGTATCTAAGGTAGGAGATATATCACATGTTTGGAGAGGTATCTAAGGTAGGATATATATCTCTTGTTTAGAGAGGTATCTAAGGTAGGAGATATATATCACATGTTTAGAGAGTATCTAAGGTAGGAGATATATCACATGTTTAGAGAGGTATCTAAGGTAGGAGATATATCTCATGTTTAGAGAGGTATCTAAGGTAGGAGATATATCACATGTTTAGAGAGGTATCTAAGGTAGGAGATATATCTCATGTTTAGAGAGGTATCTAAGGTAGGAGATACATCTCATGTTTAGAGAGGTATCTAAGGTAGTAGATATATCTCTTGTTTAGAGAGGTATCTAAGGTAGGATATATATCACATGTTTAGAGAGTATCTAAGGTAGGAGATATATCACATGTTTAGAGAGGTATCTAAGGTAGGAGATATATCTCTTGTTTAGAGAGGTATCTAAGGTAGGAGATATATATCACATGTTTAGAGAGTATCTAAGGTAGGAGATATATCCATGTTTGGAGAGGTATCTAAGGTAGGATATATATCTTTGTTTGGGGTTTGGTGGGTTTTTGTTTGGGGTTTGGTGGGTTTTCATGTTTAGAGAGGTATCTAAGGTAGGAGATATATCACATGTTTAGAGAGGTATCTAAGGTAGGAGATATATCTCATGTTTAGAGAGGTATCTAAGGTAGGAGATACATCTCATGTTTAGAGAGGTATCTAAGGTAGGAGATATATCTCTTGTTTAGAGAGGTATCTAAGGTAGGATATATATCACATGTTTAGAGAGTATCTAAGGTAGGAGATATATCTCATGTTTATAGAGGTATCTAAGGTAGGAGATATATCTCATGTTTAGAGAGGTATCTAAGGTAGGAGATATATCTCTCTCTAATATAGCAGATATATCTCTAAGATAGGAAATATCTCTCTTGCTTAGAGAGGTATCTCTCTAATGTAGCAGATATTCATAAGAGATGCCTCTCTTAACTAAACAGGAAATATCTCTCTTGCTTAGAGAGGTATCTCTCTAATGTAGCAGATATTCATAAGAGATGCCTCTCTTAATTAAACAGGAGATATCTCTTTATGGTAGCAAAATACAGAATGCTAGAAATTAAATAGTACAACATCTTGCCATATAAATAAGCCATATAGTTGAGCATCTGTCCTCAGTGTTGTGGAAGTACAGTGGTTAGACTTCCTTTCACTTACGCATAGGATATAATGTGTGTGTTTTACGCTTATTTATCGTCGCTACCGGTTGCCCATATGAGCGACGCCTCATGAAGAGATTAGTCATTTTAGATTTTTGGAGGATAGTGCAATGATACAGACACAGACCATTCCAGAGTATCCTCTGGTTCTTTTACGTGCACGATGTAAAGCACCGACACGAGACCTCGGTTTAACGTCCCATCTGAAAGACTATTAATTGTCAGACGGGTGAATATAAGCTGAAAACGATCCAATATGTAAAATATTGCAAATAGTGCCAATATTTTACATATGGATTGTTAGCATTATCTTACTATATAAAATTGATAATTTCGTACATTTACGCATAGGATGTAAAAATACTGCAAGTACAAAGGTATGACGTTTCGACATTGATTTAAACTAAGTTAAAATTACCATAAACGAACATACTGAACTTCTATCTATAGCAGAAATTAAACGCAAAGCTTAAAACAGCATTACATTGTATGAAATAAAAGATATTTCAATTTTTACGTATGGGTAGCAATGCTGCTACACATTCTAACATTATACTTTGTATGCTTATGTTCATTTGGTAAACAGTGTTTATTTGCGATAAAACAAACTCGAAACCGAAAGTAGGACTTTCCGAGTCGAACGGTCACGCACTTGTTTACAACAGGAATGCATTGTCCGCACTTGTTTACATTCAGAATGCATCGTCCCCATTTGTCCCATGTTGTCTTTTTTAATTTTATTGCTTGATATGTTCATACCTCTGCTAGCTAAGTCTTTTAGGGACATGTCTACATCCCCACGAGGGGTTCGACATTAGAGGAAGATAGATAGATAGTCATTCATGTTCAAAATATATACGTTGTTTTCTACATCCTCTGTTGTTTCACGCATGCGCGCTGTGCGTGTTTACATTTTGTGTGTTGATAAACAAATGCGCGTATACGACGGTTAAAATTTATTGGAATTTTATCGTTTCTGAACGAATATTTCGATTTTTGTAAACACACACATATTAGTATTTATACTTTACCCAAAACATCCTTTATTACGATGTAATGCTGCTTTAATTAATGGAAATTAAATGTTTTATCTTGGAAAAAGTTAGATTCTCAAATTGCCTAGCGAAATAGGTACCATAGTTGTGTTTGAATATCATAACATATTATTGAGAAATATTTAGACAACTGAAGCAAATGGATACCCATTTTCGGTGAAGTTATAGTAGATGAAGTCGTAGTGGTGGATGGGGTTGATGATGCGTTTCACAATCAGTTCAGAGACGTCGTGCCATTTATCCTGCAAACAATACATATAGTATCAATGAACACTTCCTCGGAACTTGCTGAGTCATGCCATTTATCCTGCAAACAATACATATAGTATCAATGAACACTTCCTCGGAACTTGCTGAGTCATGCCATTTATCCTGCAACAATACATATAGTATCAATGAACACTTCCTCGGAACTTGCTGAGTCATGCCATTTATCCTGCAACAATACATATAGTATCAATGAACACTTCCTCGGAACTTGCTGAGTCATGCCATTTATCCTGCAACAATACATATAGTAGCAATGAACACTTCCTCGGAACTTGCTGAGTCATGCCATTTATCCTGCAACAATACATATAGTATCAATGAACACTTCCTCGGAACTTGCTGAGTCATGCCATTTATCCTGCAACAATACATATAGTAGCAATGAACACTTCCTCGGAACTTGCTGAGTCATGCCATTTATCCTGCAACAATACATATAGTATCAATGAACACTTCCTCGGAACTTGCTGAGTCATGCCATTTATCCTGCAACAATACATATAGTAGCAATGAACACTTCCTCGGAACTTGCTGAGTCATGCCATTTATCCTGCAACAATACATATAGTATCAATGAACACTTCCTCGGAACTTGCTGAGTCATGCCATTTATCCTGCAACAATACATATAGTAGCAATGAACACTTCCTCGGAACTTGCTGAGTCATGCCATTTATCCTGCAACAATACATATAGTATCAATGAACACTTCCTCGGAACTTGCTGAGTCATGCCATTTATCCTGCAACAATACATATAGTATCAATGAACACTTCCTCGGAACTTGCTGAGTCATGCCATTTATCCTGCAACAATACATATAGTATCAATGAACACTTCCTCGGAACTTGCTGAGTCATGCCATTTATCCTGCAACAATACACATAGCATCAATGAACACTTCCTCGGAACTTGCTGAGTCATGCCATTTATCCTGCAAACAACACATAGCATCAATGAACACTTCCTCGGAACTTGCTGAGTCATGCCATTTATCCTGCAACAATACACATAGCATCAATGAACACTTCCTCGGAACTTGCTGAGTCATGCCATTTATCCTGCAACAATACATATAGTATCAATGAACACTTCCTCGGAACTTGCTGAGTCATGCCATTTATCCTGCAAACAATACACATAGCATCAATGAACACTTCCTCGGAACTTGCTGAGTCATGCCATTTATCCTGCAACAATACACATAGCATCAATGAACACTTCCTCGGAACTTGCTGAGTCATGCCATTTATCCTGCAACAATACATATAGTATCAATGAACACTTCCTCGGAACTTGCTGAGTCATGCCATTTATCCTGCAACAATACATATAGCATCAATGAACACTTCCTCGGAACTTGCTGAGTCATGCCATTTATCCTGCAACAATACACATAAAATGTTGACTGCTAGAGAACTGAAAGATCAGTACATAATCATACATCTAAACTCATTAAATCAGAAAACGCAGGGAATCGCTTCTATACCCCAACAATTTTAAGGGGCAACATGCCCCCGGACCCCCTAAATTGCCTCGGCTGAAATTTGCCTCTGGCTACGGTCTGTTACTAGTGGCTAGTATTGGGGAATTGCTTTGTTTGTTGTAGTAAGCGGCTGTGACCGTTCAGACATTTTCTAGCTAGGTTTGATCAATAAAAGGTAGCGAATGACCACATTTACGCTTTCATCCGCGCCAACAAGAGTGATTAATATAAGTTGTTAAAACTTGCTTCGCAATCGTTGTAAAATAAATAAAGTTTCAATTTTTTAGTCAATTTAGCAATGCTCCCCTACTCCATCTATGATGCAATTATGCTATCTCTCTTATCTCAATGATACAATGAACTACACCATCTATGATGCAATTATGCTATCTCTCTTATCTCAATGATACAATGAACTACACCATCTATGATGCAATTATGCTATCTCTTTTATCTCAATGATACAATGAACTACACCATCTATGATGCAATTATGCTATCTCTCTTAACTCAATGATACAATGAACTACACCATCTATGATGCAATTATGCTATCTCTCTTAACTCAATGATACAATGAACTACACCATCTATGATGCAATTATGCTATCTCTCTTATCTCAATGATACAATGAACTACACCATCTATGATGCAATTATGCTATCTCTCTTATCTCAATGATACAATGAACTACACCATCTATGATGCAATTATGCTATCTCTCTTAACTCAATGATACAATGAACTACACCATCTATGATGCAATTATGCTATCTCTCTTATCTCAATGATACAATGAACTACACCATCTATGATGCAATTATGCTATCTCTCTTATCTCAATGATACAATGAACTACACCATCTATGATGCAATTATGCTATCTCTCTTAACTCAATGATACAATGAACTACACCATCTATGATGCAATTATGCTATCTCTCTTAACTCAATGATACAATGAACTACACCATCTATGATGCAATTATGCTATCTCTCTTAACTCAATGATACAATGAACTACACCATCTATGATGCAATTATGCTATCTCTCTTATCTCAATGATACAATGAACTACACCGCTGGTTTTTCTATTGCTATCTCTCTTATCTCAATGATACAATGAACTACACCGCTGGTTTTTCTATTGCTATCTCTCTTATCTCAATGATACAATGAACTACTCCATCAATGATACAATGAACTACACTGCTGGTTTTTCTATTACCTCCCTTGGAGGATAAAGTTCTATTTATCCCGAAATGTCTATTGATCCATTTTCAGTTGGATTCCTTTGTTTTTACTGTTGTTCCCAAACCAGATGTTGCAGCACTATAAATGTGATTTTAGTATCTACTGTAGAATATCTGTCAAGATTTAATTTAATAATCATAAGATGAGAAAATGGATGAAAATTGATAGCATGTGGTGCAAAGGAAACAACAATAAAAACAGAGGAAACCAATTAAGAGGACTGACCAATGTTTCATATTATTTATCATTTAGTTTAAACAATATATATTACTTTGAATAAACAGAGTCAAGTATAAATAATATGTACATACATGTAGGATTGAGGAGAAAGCAACCTGCTTGTATGGTTACCTATTACCCTTTATTGTGTGTGGGGGAGGGGGGTCCTCCGTGCCCTGTGTGGGGGGGGGTCCTCTGTGTCTGGTGGGTTCCTCCATGCCCGGTGTGTGTGGGGGGGGGTCCTATGTGCCTGAGTCATAATTTATCATTTCTCTACTTACTACAAGTACTTGAGCACTTCTGCTGAAAACTTCAACATAATTTTTCAGAATATCAACATGAAATGCCGGCGTCATTAGTCGTCGGTTCCGATCCCATTTTCGACCTTTGCTCAATAACAAACCATCCCCTAAAAGAAAGAACAGTTATTATATTTTATGATTTGAGGGTTATGATGGACAGTTATTATATTTTATGATTTGAGGGTTATGATGGACAGTTATTATATTTTATGATTTGAGGGATATGAAGGACAGTTATTATGATTTGAGGGATATGACGGATAGTTATTATATTTTATGATTTGAGGGATATGACGGATAGTTATTATATTTTATGATTTGAGGGATATGAAGGACAGTTATTATGATTTGAGGGATATGACGGATAGTTATTATATTTTATGATTTGAGGGATATGACGAACAGTTATTATATTTTATGATTTGAGGGATATGATGAACAGTTATTATATTTTATGATTTGAGGGATAGGACGGACAGTTATTATATTTTATGATTTGAGGGATATGATGAACAGTTATTATATTTTATGATTTGAGGGTTATGATGGACAGTTATTATATTTTATGATTTGAGGGATAGGACGGACAGTTATTATATTTTATGATTTGAGGGATAGGACGGATAGTTATTATATTTTATGATTTGAGGGATATGACGGACAGTTATTATGATTTGAGGGATATGAAGGACAGTTATTATGATTTGAGGGATATGAAGGACAGTTATTATATTTTATGATTTGAGGGTTATGATGGACAGTTATTATATTTTATGATTTGAGGGATAGGACGGACAGTTATTATATTTTATGATTTGAGGGATAGGACGGACAGTTATTATATTTTATGATTTGAGGGTTAGGACGGACAGAAAATTAAGCCTACATTGCATATTTTCAGTAATGGTAAAAAAACTACAAATGAATATGGTACGCAAAATACATGCACTAACAAATGTGTGGGTGTGGTGTGTGGTGGCGTGCATGCGTGTGTATGTGTGTATGCTTAAACAGCTGTAAACAACAAGGATTTGCCTCTGTGATGATGTGACAGTGACCAAAACAAACATCACAATTTCTGTTTTTCTTCTTATGCAATTGACTGACTTGGTAAATATTACTGGTTGTGATGTCATAGTAAAGTACTGGTTGTGATGTCATAGTAAAGTACTTGTTGTGATGTCATAGTAAAGTACTTGTTGTGATGTCAGTCGCGCATGCTCCGTTAATAAATTGACATAATAGTATACACGTAGAATGCACACTGTGGTTTAGAATACATTTATAATTTTATTGCTGTATAATAATTTCATGAATATAAATGCTGACTATCACGAAAGCAAAGTAACTAAAACGAGTAAAATTACTTGTGAACTACTACTGGTTTCATAATACAAGTAATTAATAATACAAGTAAAATTACATGTGAACTACTACTGGTTTCATAATACAAGTAATTAATAATACAAGTAAAATTACATGCAAACTACTACTGGTCTCATAATACAAGTAATTAATAATGCAAGTAAAATTACATGTGAACTACTACTGGTTTCATAATACAAGTAATTAATAATACAAGTAAAATTACATGTGAACTACTACTGGTCTCATAATACAAGTAATTAATAATGCAAGTAAAATTACATGTGAACTACTACTGGTTTCATAATACAAGTAATTAATAATACGAGTAAAATTACATGTGAACTACTACTGGTCTCATAATACAAGTAATTAATAATACAAGTAAAATTACATGCAAACTACTACTGGTTTCATAATACAAGTAATTAATAATACAAGTAAAATTACATGCAAACTACTACTGGTCTCATAATACAAGTAATTAATAATACAAGTAAAATTACATGCAAACTACTACTGGTTTCATAATACAAGTAATTAATAATACAAGTAAAATTACATGCAAACTACTACTGGTCTCATAATACAAGTAATTAATAATACAGGTAAAATTACATGCAAACTACTACTGGTCTCATAATACAAGTAATTAATAATACGAGTAAAATTACATGTGAATACTACTGGTCTCATAATACAAGATAATCTGCTTCTGAAACAGCACAAACAGGTATTGAAAATGTGGACTTGAATACATGTGGTCTCTTAACCCATTTCATTCTGGATACCGTTCAAACAGTATTTGCAAAGAACATAGAGCCAGATCAACCACCACGGAACGTACTGTCTGATCAGGCTCTATGCTGTTTGCTATTCAGAAGACACTTGGCTATGTAGCAAACAACACTGCGGCTGACCTGGATCTATGTTGTTTGCAAAAGCCTTTAAATATATCCAGAGTGAAATGGGTTAATATACATGGTCTCTCCAGCAAGTTATGCATGGCTCATTCTAGAGGGCGACTGTAAAATTACTTGTGAACTACTACTGGTCTCATAATACAAGTAATTAATAATACGAGTAAAATTACTTGTGAACTACTACTGAGGTTGTAGATATACATATGGGGGCATTAGGTTGTAGATATACATATGGGGTATTAGGCTGCAGATATACATATGGGGGGTATTAGGTTGTAGATATACATATGGGGGTATTAGGTTGTAGATATACATATGGGGGTATTAGGTTGTAGATACACATATGGGGGTATTAGGTTGTAGATATACATATGGGGGG
>CM026404.1:1585448-1623192 GCA_014843695.1 Archivesica marissinica
TTGTAGATATACATATGGGGGCATTAGGTTGCAGATATATATATGGGGGTATTAGGTTGTAGATATACATATGGGGGCATTAGGTTGTAGATATATATATATGGGGGTATTAGGTTGTAGATATACATATGGATTATGTTGCAGCCACAAGACGTTTGG
This sequence comes from Archivesica marissinica, assembly GCA_014843695.1. NCBI lineage: Eukaryota > Metazoa > Mollusca > Bivalvia > Venerida > Vesicomyidae > Archivesica > Archivesica marissinica. The sequence goes on from CM026404.1 coordinate 1,585,608, forward strand.
TGTCAATGCAAGCTCCGATGATGAATGCAGCAACTTTCACAATCAACAGGTACCGGCTACATGTTTGACAAGCAAAACTCTTACCTATCCAAGGTTGCATCAGGGCATAGGAAAATTCATCTTTTGGATCTGTAAATAAACAACGATCACTATATGTACCCTGTGATGCACCCCGTGATGTACCCGTGATGTATTACATCACCGTGATGTACTACATCACCGTGATGTACCCGTGATGTACTATATCACCGTGATGTACTACATCACCGTGATGTACACGTGATGTACCAGTGATGTACTACATCACTGTGATGTACCCCGTTATGTACTACATCACCGTGATGTACCCGTGATGTACTACATCACCGTGATGTACTACATCACCGTGATGTACCCGTGATGTACTACATCACCGTGATGTACCCGTGATGTACTACATCACCGTGATGTACCCGTGATGTACTATATCACCGTGATGTACTACATCACCGTGATGTACACGTGATGTACCCGTGATGTACTACATCACCATGATGTACCCGTGATGTACTACATCACCGTGATGTACCCCGTTATGTACTACATCACCGTGATGTACCCCGTTATGTACTACATCACCGTGATGTACTACATCACCGTGATGTACCCCGTTATGTACTACATCACCGTGATGTACCCGTGATGTACTACATCACCGTGATGTACCCGTGATGTACTACATCACCGTGATGTACACGTTATGTACCCGTGATGTACTACATCACCGTGATGTACCCTGAGACTGAGGAAATGGAGGTGAATATAAGCAATATTTCACAACTCGAGAGCTTAATTTAATATATTCTAATTATGTAATGTCTTCTGAATACAGCAACATAATCAGCTACTAACATTCTGGGTGTTGTCAGTAATTGGTTACAAGGAAATACAATGTATAAATACATAAGACTATTAATAATACGAAAACTGTTGGTATTTTACTGTTATTTAAGTTACAACACTGGCTGTCACAGTCACACTGGCTGTCACACCTCCTGTCAGTCACACCACCTCCTGTCACACTGCCTATCAAACACAAACTATTGTAAATGTATCATTGTTCTTGACTACTTACCGGAGCCAGATAAAACAACTTTAGCTGTTGATGGGTGGACGGATATAAGTTGGACATCGCACGGTCCCGACCATGCTGGGAACGCACCATGATACTCGTGAGACAAATCAACCATGCGCAACAAACCAGCATAGTCCCCGGTGATCTGTAAATAATGTAATAACCGTGAGATATAAACCAGCATACCAAACCAGCATAGTCCCCGGTGATCTGTAAATAGTGTAATAACTGTGAGATATAAACCAGCATACCAAACCAGCATAGTCCCCGGTGATCTGTAAATAGTGTAATAACCGTGAGATATAAACCAGCATACCAAACCAGCATAGTCCCCGGTGATCTGTAAATAATGTAATAATTGTGAGATATAAACCAGCATACCAAACCAGCATAGTCCCCGGTGATCTGTAAATAATGTAATAATTGTGAGATATAAACCAGCATACCAAACCAGCATAGTCCCCGGTGATCTGTAAATAGTGTAATAATTGTGAGATATAAACCAGCATACCAAACCAGCATATATAGTCTCCCATGACAAGATTTGTGTAGCAAATGTTTACATGGAAGGTTCATTGTGTAGCAAATGCTTACATGGAAGGTTCATTGTGTAGCAAATGCTTACATGGAAGGTTCATTGTGTAGCAAATGTTTACATGGAAGATTCATTGTGTAGCAAATACTTACATGGAAGGTTCATTGTGTAGCAAATGTTTACATGGAAGGTTCATTGTGTAGCAAATACTTACATGGAAGGTTCATTGTGTAGCAACTGCTTACATGGAAGATTCATTGTGTAGCAAATGTTCACATGGAAGGTTCATTGTGTAGCAAATGTTTACATGGAAGGTTCATTGTGTAGCAAATGTTTACATGGAAGGTTCATTGTGTAGCAAATGTTTACATGGAAGGTTCATTGTGTAGCAAATACTTACATGGAAGATTCATTGTGTAGCAACTGCTTACATGTAAGGTTCATTGTGTAGCAAATGTTTACATGGAAGGTTCATTGTGTAGCAAATGTTTACATGGAAGATTCATTGTGTAGCAAATGTTCACATGGAAGGTTCATTGTGTAGCAAATGTTTACATGGAAGGTTCGTTGTGTAGCATATGTTTACATGGAAGGTTCATTGTGTAGTAAATGTTTACATGGAAGGTTCATTGTGTAGTAAATGTTTACATGGAAGGTTCATTGTGTAGCAAATGTTTACATGGAAGGTTCATTGTGTAGCAAATGTTTACATGGAAGGTTCATTGTGTAGCAAATGTTTACATGGAAGGTTCATTATGTAGCAAATGTTTACATGGAAGGTTCATTGTGTAGCAAATGTTTACATGGAAGGTTCATTGTGTAGCAAATGTTTACATGGAAGGTTCATTGTGTAGCAAATGTTTACATGGAAGGTTCATTGTGTAGCAACTGCTTACATGGAAGATTCATTGTGTAGCAAATGCTTACAAGGAAGGTTCATTGTGTAGCAAATGCTTACAAGGAAGGTTCATTGTGTAGCAAATGTTTACATGGAAGGTTCATTGTGTAGCAAATGCTTACAAGGAAGGTTCATTGTGTAGCAAATGTTTACATGGAAGGTTCATTGTGTAGCAAATGTTTACATGGAAGATTCATTGTGTAGCAAATGTTTACAAGTTGGGACATGTGTCACTAACAGTGATCACTTGTGCCAAATTATTACAAAATCCTTCATCACTATGAATGGGCGTAATAATCGTGTATTTCTTTTGTTAAAAGTACATAATCAGCGAATAATGTGAAACACATCGCGGGGATGTAGATATGTTGTGCATCAAACCGCAGAGGTTAAAGGGATGAGTAGATAAAAACAAAATTTAAGAAAGTATTGAAAAATAAATTGGGTTTAAATGCCGTTAGTTAGAACAACTAGGGGCCGACATGATCAATACTGCAAACAACTGTATTGTATCCCTATGGTAGGGAGATGGACAATGTCCGGGGGGAGATTGTTCCACTGATAAATGGTTCTTGGAAAACTTTTAATAGTCTGTAGTTGCTGTAATTGATCTATAGTTTAAGGAATGGTGTGCGGGACGAGAGAGGGGAACTAGGTAATTCTCAATGGGGATAGCAACAAGATCATTATGAATTTTATACACAAGGGATAACCTATATAACACACCAGAGATCTAGTCTGCATAGATATAGGGAATGGAGCATGTCTGTAACAGTATCTATCTTCCTCTAAGGTCACCCCCCCCCCGCGGGTACGATACTAGTCAGCCTTTATCCAACAGTTCTTTGCTGGACACTGAAACTTGATTTATCAGTGTTTGGGTACGAGGCGACCAAATCTTGAAGATTGTTTACAAGTGTTCAGTAAATTTTTAATTGTTGCTTCTGCAGCTATTGAGTGTCCACCAATCATGTTCCGATTGTAACTTGGAGGTCAGCATGTTGTAACTTGGAGGTCAGCATGTTGTAACTTGGAGGTCAGCATGTTGTAACTTGGAGGTCAGCATGTTGTAACTTGGAGGTCAGCATGTTGTAACTTGGAGGTCAGCATGTTGTAACTTGGAGGTCAGCATGTTGTAACTTGGAGGTCAGCATGTTGTAACTTGGAGGTCAGCATGTTGTAACTTGGAGGTCAGCATGTTGTAACTTGGAGGTCAGCATGTTGTAACTTGGAGGTCAGCATGTTGTAACTTGGAGGTCAGCATGTTGTAACTTGGAGGTCAGCATGTTGTAACTTGGAGGTCAGCATGTTGTGGTAAAGAGAAGAATTAAAACCCCTCACCTGTTGAGCATTTCCCTTAAAAAACTCTGCTTTAGGTCCTGGAAAGTCCTTGAATGCTTGCTGCAGCCGCCATCTTTTCAAGAAAACCTCAATAACCTTCCTTACTAGGAAATAAAGTATCACTAGAGGAATATAGGTCAATATTAACGAAGCCATGACATTTATGTTTGCATTCATTGCAGTCCTGATAGCAATATACGCACTCTAAAACAGTTTATTATCAAGGGTTTATCCAAACTGTGTTCCGGGATATATTACGAAGGCTAACAGTTCCTTTATGAGAATGTTTAAGTTTGTAGAAAACTGTTACATGGTTAATGAAAATATGATAACAAATAGAATGTGTACTATCAGAAGTTGATAAGATATGGGTCAGTCAAACAATGTGTTGACATTACGTTTGCTATAAACCTACTAATACTACTGTGGGTCAGTCAATGTGTTGACATTACGTTTGCTATAAACCTACTAATACTACTGTATATAGTTGTGCAAACTTTCTTCCTTGCTATATTGACAGGCAGTTTTAATTTAAGACCCTATTTATGTTATGCTTAGAATGTGTTGCATGCTGGGATATTCTAAGGAGACGATAATTAGAAATCATGATTACCACCGTCTCCGTGACCTAGTGATAAAGGCGTCCGCCTAAGAAGCGGGAGGTTGAAGGTTCGAAACTCGTCGGCGGTTTGTTCTGATATGGCTGGTTGGTGAGTTAAATAATGGTTACTGATTGCCTACCAGCCTGGCCTACAAGGATAGGATTCGGGAAGTACTGATGTTCATAAAAAAGGTTTCTCATAAGGCAGTAATGGCTGGCCCTTTCAATAGGGGCAACACTATAATAAACAACCACTTTGCTTTACTTTTACAGTGATAACCCGGATTTGATCCTAGGTTCAGAAGGATGCAAAATGACGACCCGATCAGACACAAGTACTCGGGTTTCTTCCACATGAAAGATTGTGCATGCATCTGTGCCAACATTTTGGTTAATAACAATGTTTTAGAGATGATATTGTTCAATTGAGACGATGCAAGCTCCACTTTATCCTATTGACCGAGCATGGTATATAAAGTCTAAATGTCAACTCCACACTATCTTCCCCCGTCTGACCATAATAAAATTAACAGTCTTTCAGATGGGACGTTAAACCGAGGTCTTGTGTCGGTGCTTTACATTATGCACGTAAAAGAACCAGAGGAGACTCTGGATTTGGGTCTCTGTCTGTATCATGCACTATCCTCCAAAAATCTAAAATGACTAATCTCTTCAGGAGGTGTCAGTCATATGGGCAACCGGTAGCGACGATAAATAAACGTAAAATACACACACTACACTATCTAGTAATGAATCAGTGGTTAACACACTGGATGTGTAATTTAGTGTCACAGGTTCGATCCTCCACTATACCATAATAAATGACTCGTATCATAGTCAGGTGAGACTTTAAACCAAGGTCTTGTGTCAGTGCTTTACACTGTGCTTGTAAACGAACCAAATGAGACTCTAGAATGGGTCACTGCATTGTCCTCCAAAATCTAAAATGTCTGATCTTTTCAGGAGGCGCCACTCATATGGGCAACCGGTAGTGACGATAAATAAACGAAAAGCACACACACTGCATGATCCATATTTTAGATGATATGGGAAGGAAGCTTGGTACAAAACGATGATATGGTATGAAATTCACAGGTATCGGCGCATTTGTAGTTCCAGAGATATTCAAGACATGTATAATCTAAAATGGCGGCACAAATTTGCTATTTAAACGAGACTATATTACTGTTTTTTCTCTGTTCACAGTGTTCTTTAACAATTTAGAGAATACATGACCGCGAGAGGGCACGTGAGAGTGCAGTTGTACTACCGATCTAATCCACAATTGGTAAGCAAATACACGTGTCGACCGAGAAGAACGTAAGACTTAGTCTAATAAAGACTTAGTCTAATAAAGATGTAGTCTAATAAAGATTTAGTCTAAAAAAAGACTTAGTCTTTCATCTGTATCCTTTATTTTGTATTGATGTCAATTGGTGCTGTAAATAATTGGAAAATAAAATATGCTTAAACTAAATACATGTACATGTGATGTCTGGTCTCTGCATAGCTCACTCACTGGCTTTAACCTTTAAAATACTGAGGGAATGTGCAAACAACATAGATCCAGATCAGCCGTGGTATAACACCGTGTCTGGTCAGGATCTATGTTGATTGCTATTCAGCCAAGTGTTTTAGCTACACTATCCGAATAGTAAACAGTATAGAGCCTGATCAGACAATTTTAATGGTGATTAGTAGGTTACAGGTTAATTGATTTTTAACTCTGCTAGCGGTGAAAATAAACTGAAATATGTCAAGCAATTTCATTAGTTTATACAAATTTATTTTAGCTCGATTGCGAAACAAGTTCTTACAACTTATATTAATCACTCTCGAGACCTCATTCCTGATGGAATCCATCGCCATGAAGGAGAGAGAATAGGTATGTGGAATTTAAATGCCTTGCCTAAGGGCACAATCGTAATGGCTCCAGTGGGGCTACAACTCCGCTATCCTTGACATATTTGCAGAGTTATCAGTTACAAATAAGAAAAATACATTCATGAATTGTCATCTTGCTATAATTATTTTATCTATTCATAAACATAATTTTACGCAGCATGCAAAGAGTTATTCATCACAGAGTTTAGTCTTAATACTAATTATAGTCGGTTATATATGTTATTTATGATATGTCTTGCCGACTCAAAATAAAATTGATCTTATCTTATCTTAATACTGTCCATAAATATTTGTTGATATATGAGTATATTAATGTTGACCAATGTGCATCAAAATTGAGCAAAATATTTCTGTCGTGCTAAATATACGGGAAGTCGTGATAGCGCAGTGATACTGTGATAGCGCAGTGGTAGCGTGTTTGCTTCAGGTGCGAAAAGCCCAGAGTTAGAGCCCCACTGGAGCCATTACGATTGTGCCTTTAGGCAAGGCATTTAAATTCCACATGCCTCTTCGCTTTTGTTTGGGAAAAAATATCCTAGGTATGAATTCAGCCATTTTAGAACTATTGTTTCAACTTATCACACATTTATTAACCAATATTTTTAGGAAAGAAATAAGTCTATCTTTATTTTTCTTCAACCTGAATTCAGTATAAAATGAATAAAATAGGAAGATACACATACAGTGTTACAGTAACAGATCTTTATAAACCCTCACATACATAGGAAGTCCTACCCATTTCTAACCAACACACAAGTTGACAGCACTAACTCTTGCTATACAATATATCTGGCTACAATTTCTCTCATTTGTCTATACAAGTGGTAAGAACCAAGCACTTTGAACCTGCAGGTCAGAAGTCAACATTTCCTTTGGAGTATCCAGTGCCAGTTACACACGCACAACTTGTAATCCAATTATTTAAATGTTATTCTGTATGGGAACCAGCTTCAAAGAGAAACAAGTCAGAATCCTTTACTTAATAAAAACTTGGCAACAGTTTCTAAGTAATTTCCTCTAAAGCGTACAGAACGACCAATCTCATGCACTTGTATTTCACACCGGTAGGCTCCCTGCTCCTTAAAATATTCTACAGCATCCTCCTTAAACTTCTGCAATATAGTAAAACATACCATTTCACTTTCATTGGCTGATGTTACTTTTTCGTTGACTGACAATAAATAATATGGATTATTTTCTCAACCAATCAGAATCCTTCCTGGTTGTATAACACATGTGGACATATACCGGTAAGAAAATATGATATGGCTGTATGAAACTGAATGCAAGCAAACTTATGTGATATATATATATATATATAGTCCAAAAATTGTTTATATATATATATACCGGTAGTCCAAAAAAAAAAAATATATATATATATAGTCAAAAAATAATAATATATATATAGGCCAAAAAAAAAAAAAAAAGGCCCAAAAAAAAAAAAATATATATATCACTCAACACATTTCCTAACCGGTCACCTGGTGTTTTACAGTATTTGGAACAAACTAATAACCAAATAATATCAATATTCATATCATATTATTGTTTATATTTTATTACAGATCGTTACACACGATTGCTGTATAATCATTACAGATAAAATGCATTAAATGACAATAATAAAATATTTATATTGTATGATTATTAATTGGCTCCAAATATAATAAAATACCATGTGACCGATTAGGAATTTTGTTCAGTGTATATATATAGTCCAAAAATAAATATATATATAGGCCAAAAAAAAAAAAAAAATATATACACTCAACACATTTCCTAACCGGTCACCTGGTGTTTTACAGTATTTGGAACAAACTAATAACCAAATAATATCAATATTCATATCATATTATTGTTTATATTTTATTACAGATCGTTACACATGATTGCTGTATAATCATTACAGATAAAATGCATTAAATGACAATAATAAAATATTTATATTGTATGATTATTAATTGGCTCCAAATATAATAAAATACCATGTGACCGATTAGGAATTTTGTTGAGTGTATATATATAGTCCAAAAATAAATATATATATAGTCCAAAAAATAATAATATATATATATATATATATAGTCCAAATTTTTTTATATAAACACATTATGTAGAGTTTTGTTTGTTTGTTCAGGCTTCATCAGCACCATTTTTGGCTATATCGCTGGCGGGTAGTTTAACAAACAACACCTTTCGTACCCATGCTCCAGCGGCTAACCAGTACTTGGTGCACCAACCTCCGTAAGAAACTGCCAACTTTTCATATAAAGAGACACGGCCTGAGCAGGGCTCGAACTCGTAATCATCAGTGATGATAGGTTACAGTGGTATACAAGTCAGAGACCGTAACACTTGACGACGCAGGCAGACACATTATGTAGAGTATACGAGTCGATATTGTCAGTGTGAGAAATGAATGTCCAAATTAACCATGTGTGTACCGTGCCCCTTAATAACAACACAAGCGGAATTAACCATAGGTGAGTACCGTGCCCCTGAATAACAACACAGGCGGAATTAACCATAGGTGAGTACCGTGCCCCTGAATAACAACACAGGCGGAATTAACCATAGGTGTGTACTGTGCCCCTGAATAACAACACAGGCGGAATTAACCATAGGTGAGTACCGTGCCCCTGAATAACAACACAGGCGGAATTAACCATAGGTGAGTACCGTGCCCCTGAATAACAACACAGGCGGAATTAACCATAGGTGTGTACTGTGCCCCTGAATAACAACACAGGTGGAATTAACCATAGGTGTGTACTGTGCCCCTGAATAACAACACAGGTGGAATTAACCATAGGTGTGTACTGTGCCCCTGAATAACAACATAGGCGGAATTAACCATAGGTGTGTACCGTGCCCCTGAATAACAACACAGGCGGAATTAACCATAGGTGTGTACTGTGCCCCTGAATAACAACACAGGCGGAATTAACCATAGGTGTGTACTGTGCCCCTGAATAACAACACAGGCGGAATTAACCATAGGTGTGTACCGTGCCCCCGACAGGAATAATAAATAAACTTGCCCATATATCGCCATATATCGATTTAACTTTCACAGTCTCCATGCCATTAAAGTGTTTCCTGTAATAACAGGGTAACATGTGATTCCTTGTCCTCCGTACAGCATAGTCCACAGGTTGCAGACTCTCTGAAAAACACAAGCGGGTTAGTGATTTACCGATTACCTATCAGACCCATCAACTGATTGCCCATTAATTAGATTGACAATCAGACCCATCAACTGATTGCCCATTAATTAGATTGACAATCAGACCTGTCAACTGATTGCCCATTAATTAGATTGACAATCAGACCCATCAACTGATTGCCCATTAATTAGATTGACAATCAGACCCATCAACTGATTGCCCATTAATTAGACTGACAATCAGACCTGTCAACTGATTGCTGATTCTGATTCCCAGCCCATCAAATTCAAACAGATATTTTATTCCCCAACATTCAGAGAAACAGATGTTCAAACAGCCGTTGTCGTTGTCACAGGAAGCATGACAATCGACCGATTCCAGCTGCTGGTTCAGTTACACTGTATTTGGTTAATCACGAACGTGGATGGTAGTGGTACGTGCTTGCTCTATAGATTTATTACTAGTGCATAGCGACAGTCGCAGACATTAGCCGATAATTTGTGTACATGTATTTGCACTCTAGAAAAATTCCACTATAAATTAGCAGCAGGATTTATTTCCTTGTCACCTTATTCTTATTGCTGCCTCCTTGCCCACCCTTATAAATGTAACATCCTTCCTGCCCACCCTCTTATAAATGATGCATCTTTCCTGCCCTCCCCCTTCTAATGCAGCATCCTTTCTACCCATCCTCTTCTACATGCATCACCCTTCCTGCCCACAGGGATTCGGCACGTTTGGGGGTACTATATACTAGTACCCCCAAACGTGACGAATCCCTGTGTTCCTGCCCACCTCTTCTAAATACAACATACTTCCTGCCCACCGTCTTCTAAATTCTGTATCAATCCTGCCCTCCTCCTCCTAAACACATCCTCCTTCCTGCCCACCACCTTATTAATGTTCTAGCTGATACAATCTTGGATTACTGGAAGATACACGATGGGTATACATAACTATATATATTGGTGTTTAGTTTTCTAGCACACATAGATTCCACTTTACCATTTGGTGGGAGCCAGCCTGATGGTGTGGGATATACTGAGTGTTCCACGGGAGGAGCAACCGTTGTTGTTGGCATCAACCTCTCTACGTACTTGAACTCATCATGTAAAATCTCGACATCAGGGTATTCTGCGTCTAGCGATACCTTTTTCTCCTCTTCCGGAAAATAAGGCACAGATTCGCTGATACTTTCATAATTGTTTATGCATCTCTGAAAGAACAGTGGTGTGAATTTACAATTACATATATCTCTAAATTTTGAAAAGAAGATTGTATAAAAATGTAGATTTAGCAATATATATATCTCAGAGGAAGTATGTGATGATGATATGTAGATTTAGCAATATATATCTCTCAGAGGAAGTATGTGATGAGGATATGTAGATTTAGCAATATATATCTATCAGAGGAAGGTGTCCAGCGAAGAGCAGCCCGTTGGATAAAGGCTGACTTCTATCGTACCTCTAGTGTTACAGACATGCTACATTCCCTAAATCTACACAGACTAGATCAACGGCATATTGACAATAGGTTATCCCTTATGTATAAAATTATCTTGTTGCTATTCCCATTGAAAAGTACCTAGTTCCCCTCTCCCGTTCTGCTCGCCATTCCTTAAGTTATAGGTTAATTACAGCAACTACAGACTACTACAAGTTTTCTATTTTTCCAATGACAATCTACCATTGGAACCATCTCCCTCCTGACATTGTCCATCTCCCTATCATAGAGCAATTCAATACGGCAGTTTGCCATATTGATCATGCCAGTCCCTAGTTGTTCTGCGCAGCTGCTTTTAAACTTTTACCACAACTTATTTTCACTACTTTTTTAAATTATGCTTTTAACTACTAATACTTTTAACTGTTTAGCTTGTTTGCGGTTTTTGACGCGCAACATGTCTACCTCCCCGCGAGGGGTTTGACATAAAAGGAAGATAGATAGATAGCAATGAAAGAGTACTAAAATATCAACTTGATAGTGCCAAACAATCTGAGTCATGATTTAAAAGTTGATTTCATGAATAATAGTGTGTCAAGAGACGTCATAGACTGTGAAGAATTCAAACAACGGTATACATGTGTGTTGATCTTGTTAACAATTTTAATTTATAAAAACAATTTTTTAGAATATAAACTATGCTACGCGTAATTGAGATTTAGCGGTTAGACTTTGAAAAATGGCTCGATAGTAAAATGTCACATTTGTCAAGTCTAAATATTTGGACTAGGTATTTGGCTGAGTTCAATGTCATATTGACGTGATTTCGGACACATATATTTATTTCAAAACTGTCAAGTTGGACTGGAACTGTTGAAGCATTGTAAATATGTAAATATGCAATACCCTTTGTCTGAAAATAGCTGTTTGAGCTTCGGCTTGCAGTATTTTCTTTCCAAATCTGTGAAAATTCTTAACAATAGAGGCTGACATCTTTGTTGCCGTTTAAATCGCGACATGGGTTTTAAAATGTGGGTCTGTCTATTTAAAGTTGATTATACATCTACACAGTATGACATGGAGGCGCTTGTCAGTGACAGTGGTTAAACAATCTCAATTAGTGAGATAGAGAGTGTTAAAAGAACTACATACTAAGGTTAAAAACAGACATCATATTACATTAGTGGTACCGTGTCCAACCGCTCAGCACAAATGGTTAAGCTGGGACTGGACTGTACATAGTAGGGGAGGCTATTCCAGAGACGTATTGTTCGAGGAGAAAATAGTTTATATGGTATTGGGTTAAGGACTGAGGAATTAAGTAGTTCAGGTTCCTTGTATGTGTTAGGTGGTTTTGGTCGGCGCATACCAACTTATTTTTGATTTTATATTGGTATATTACTGATGATTGTATGAGTCGATAATCAAGTGTTTGCCAGTTCAGGGAGTTGATCATTTTTGTTACACTGCTTGTATAGTTATAGTCATTGCAGACATAGCGTGCGGCTGATCTTTGCACTCTTTCTGTTTTATAGGTGAGATACTTTTTCCATGGGTGCCAGACGGTTGAGCAATACTCGAGTTGAGGACGTACATAGGTGTTATAAGCTTTTTCTTTGCTTTGACCTTGTTACCGGTCTTTACATTCCTTTTGAGGAATCTGAGAGAATTAGTAGCTTTGGAAATGTTGTTTATGTGGGTAGACCAGTTTAAATCTTTACTAATTGTAACACCTAGATATTTGGCGGGATCGTTTGATTTTAGTATCATATGTTATGGAGTGTGTAAGGGAAAATAAGTGGTTTTCTTTTGCGATTTATTCTCAGCACCTCACACTTGTCTGGATTAAACTCCATGGACCAGTCCCGTTCCCACTGTTCAAGAGCACTGAGGTCACTTTGGAGGATTTGTGCATCAGAGGAGGATTTTACTGTGAGATACACTATGGTGTCATCTGCGAACAGTCTAGCTTTACTATTGATGGAGTTGGGGAGGTCATTAATGTAGGCTAGAAAGAGGCAAGGTCCTAAGACAGAGCCTTGCGGGACCCCAGAGATGACAGGCAGTGTATCAGAAGTGCAGCCATCCACAACTACATTTTGGGATCGGTCCTTTAGGAATGACTTGATCCACCGTGATGCCAGAGGGTGGACACCCAGCTCATTAAGTTTGTATATTAGTTTGTCAAACGTTTTACTAAAATCCATAACAATAACATCAGTTTGTTTACCATTTTCAAGGTTGTCGTATACCTTTTGTGTGAAGCTGATAAGCTGAGATTCACAACTATGTTTTGATCTGAAGCCATGCTGGAATTGGCTTAGGAGGTCATTATGTCAAAATGGGTCATGAGACCAAAATATGCTCCAATAGTTTGGAAGCAATGCAGGTGAGAGAAATTGGCCTGTAGTTACTGGCTTTGGACTTTGGGCCTTTCATATAAACAGGGCTACTACTGCACTTCTCCAGTCTGATGGAACACTGTCCGTTTCTAAGGATGGTCTAAAGATGGTTGTGAGGATGGGAGCAATCTCCTGGTGTAGCTCTTTAAAGATCTTAGGGGATATTTCGTCCGGACCCGAGGCTTTATTTGGGGATAGCCCCTGGAGAAGTTTGTCAACACCTTCGACTGATATTGAGATCATTGGCACCTTGGGTGCTGACTCTATTGAAGTAGCTGTTTTGCAGAGTTGCTTCAAGCTGAATGGTTGGGGTTTGGAGAAAACTGATTCAAATTGTTTGTTCAAAATGCTTGCTTTGGTAACGGGGTCAGAATAAGTGATACCCTCGTACTTTAGGGGTGCTACACCACCGTTTTCTGTTTTCTTATGTTTTACAAACGAGTAGAACTGTTTATTGTTACCAGGTTGTGAATCACCCATGAATATGACTGATTCGAGGTATGACCAGAATGCTGTTCTTATACCTTTTTGGATCTTATGCTTATAGTGCTTTGAACCGAGTTACGTTGTGGATGGTTTTCCGGTTTGTTGTTTTTAAGTTTGGAGTACATTTTGTCTCGTTTGCGGATGAGTCTCAGAATTTGGTGTCTATCAACACATGTTTACCTTTCTGGGTCAACACTGATCCAATGAAAAGAATGATAGGTGGCGTAATTTTACCTTGTTCTGAAAAATTGTGGATGCCTCTGTATGTCCAGCTGAGATTGATATACCGAGGTATCCACACTATATATATGCTTATATTATGAATCAGTAGCATAAACATGGAAGGAACAGAAGTAGACCTCATTCTTCGTTAATATTTTATTGTCTTCATTCTATATATACAATGTACAGAACAAAACAAATGAATACACTTGTATAATTATGCGTAGCATATATGATTTAATTATGTCATTGTTGTGCACTACCCAGCCAATTTCGGTTAGTAAACGATCGATAGAAACATATCTTGTGAGACTAGTAACAATACGTGCTGAATACATACTGAATTATTTCCAAATATAGTGTTTCGTATTCAGCCACCGCAATGCATATTCAAAAATAGGTTGAAACTGTTCCAAGAGGTATTTGGATCAGTGTGGTCACATTTTTTCAGAAAAACATTCCAGATTCTTTTTGAAGCTTGACCAATCGGCCTTGCTGTATGATCTGACCAGCTTTCCGCGAGATGATCACTTTCACATTCTGGGGAAACATCAAACTAACGAAGAAGAGGTATCTTAAGAATTAATGGGTCTTTTACAGACTTTTTATACATCTTGTAGACGAAATATTTACTCCGTGGTTTTAGGAATACATTGTTTCTTGTAATAAAAGCAGTTTATTTATAGTTTCCAACCAAGCATTGACTGGACATAGTTTTGGAATATATTCACTATCGATATTGAATTATTCTCAACAAACGAATCTTGAAGAAACGTACCGGGAATATTTGTGAATAAATGTTAAGTATTAATTTTTATATAATTTTATTATATGATTCAAGATTATTCCAATCTGATATGATATATGAATAACTTTCAAATGTACAAGTTAATTAATTTAGCTTCGAATCTAATTGTTTGCAGCATTGTCATTGGTGGAAAGTGTTAATGGTGCATTGTGGGTTTTCCACAGCCAGTGCTCACCTGTGTATAACGTCACTGTGTTTACACACTGTAATCCTCCGCCAAATAATACAGTATTAGGGAGGGGTTCGACATTAGAGGAAGATAGATAGATAGTATTTCATGTTCAAAATATATACGTTGTTTTCTACATCCTCTGTTGTTTCACGCATGCGCGCTGTGCGTGTTTACAGTTCGTGTGTTGATAAACAAATTCGCGTATACGACGGTTTAAATTTATTGGAATTTTATCGTTTCTGAGCGACTATTTCGATTTTTGTAAACACACACACACATTAGTATTTATATTTTACCCAAAACATCCTTTATTACGATGTAATGCTGCTTTAAACAAATCGTGCAGATTCATACTGAATTCTTTACAAAGATAGCTGTTCGTATTCAGCACAACCATTACCATCAAGTGATGCATAATTATTCTAAAATAGGTTGAAACTGTTCCAAGAGGTATTTGGATCAGTGTGGTCAAATTTTTCAGAAATATATTCCAGATCCTTCTTGAAGCTTGACCATTCGGCCTTGCTGTGTGATCTGACCAAGCTAGTTGCCGTCTGCCCAGCTTTCCGCGAGATGATCACTTTCACATTCTGCCCAAAGGGGAAACATCAAACTAACGAAGAAGAGGTATCTTAAGAATTAATGAGGACTGATTGATAAACCACAGTTTCATACGAGTCGTGATCATGAATTTTCTGAACTTCCAGGCAGTTTATTTACATTTTCCAATCAAGCATTGATTGGGCATAGTTTTGGAACATATTCACTATCGATATTGAATTATTATCAACAAACGAATCCCGAAGAAACGTACCGGGATAGTTTATGAATAAATGTTAAGTATTAATTTATTTATAATTTTATTATATGATTCAAGATTATTCCAATCTGATATGATATATAAATAATTTTTAAGTGTACAAGTTAATCAATTTAGTTTCTAATCTAATTGTTTGCAGCATTGCCATTGGTGGAAAGTGTGAATGGTGCATTGTGGGTTTTCCACAGCCAATGCTCACCTGTGTATAACGTCACTGTGTTTACACACTGTATTCCTCCCCCAAATAATACGGTATACCAACGTTCAGTTTGCCTGAATTATTATACCACATCTTTTCTACACATAAACTAGTCTGTAGTTTTCTCAAGTCACATAATGTCTCAAAAACACAAATACTATACACTGCCTGTCATGAAAATGCATTTTTACCAAAATGAAAAAGAACTATTTGGACTACATTCGGCCGCGGATGCACTTCTGCCTATTTACGTTCATACAACCTTGTTGCGTGGTTACTTCGTCTGTTCATTAGATAGTTTGCTAACTGCACGGGTTGTAAGCATTAGCTAACAACTTATTTACATAGCAATTCAAAACCTCCATCTTTATCAATATGTTATTTAAATCGGCAGCAAAAGCTGTGTGCAACTGGCCGAATGTGGTATTGTTCATTCTGGCTTTTTGCACGTTAGGCATGATTCCAGATTTCAACGGTTCACCAGCAACCAGTAGTGCCGCCCCGGCCTCCAGTGAAAGGTATGTATATCTGTTATAATGAATTGAAAAGTCATGCTTCTTGTCTATTAAATATTTGACCTAGCAGGACTCTGTAGTGGTACATATATCTATTGACGTATTGTCTATTGAATATTTTACATAAAATGAATCTGTAGTGGTACATATCTACTGTCTATTGAATATTTTATCTAGCAGGACCACAGGCACCAGACACAAATTTTTTTTTTATTTTTGGCCTATGGTCATATAGTAAGTAATATATAATATTATATATTACTTACTATATGACCATAGGCCAAAAATAAAAAAAAATTTGTGTCTGGTGCCTGTGAGCAGGACTCTGTAGTGGTACATATCTATTGTCTATTGAATATTTTACATAGAATGACTCTGTAGTGGTACATATCTACTGTCTATTAAATATTTTGGTACATATCTACTGTCTATTGAATATTTTACATAGCAGGACTCTGTAGTGGTACATATCTACGGTCTATTGAATATTTACATAGCAGGACTCTGTGGTGGTACACATCTACTGTCTATTGAATATTTTACCTAGCAGGACTCTGTGGTTACCAATGTTTGCTTTTCTCATTGCAGTTGCTGTGGCGTGGAAGATGCCGGCATATGGGCTTTGTTTTCAATGTTGCCAAAGTCTGTTCAGGAAACAGGTACTATTATATAATTATGTGCCCTTGTGGAACAAAGTTTATAATTATATTATTTTACAACATTTATAATATACCCGGTACTATTCTAGGAATAGTCACAAACTCAGCCATTAGTTTTAACATTAATTGCAGTCAAACTTAGTTGCCTCGAACTCGCTTAACTAGAACACACCCGATTGCCCGAACACGTGGTCTGCCATCTTCCACTATTTCAAAACAGTCAAAGATAGCATTTTCATTCACTTTGAAGTTCAATCATTCGTTGGAAAGCATATAAGAAATATCAACTATTGTATTGTTTCAGGATTTGGACTATGGAGGATGTACCAAGGCGACAGAAACACTGCTGAGCCAGATTGTGCCCCTATATCTGGACACAGTGTCGATGACAATACTGTGATGTCAGCGATAGGGTACTTCATGCTCCTTTGTTTCACCGTCATGCTTATTGCGATGTGTTTTTTACGTTGCTTCGCAAGAAAAGGTAAGTTGTATGTTCATGCTACACTTTTAGGTTGGAGTTTGTCTTCCAAATGTGGCTTTAGCTTATACAAATTTATTTGAGTTTGATTGCGAAACAAGTTCTTATAACTTATATTAATCACTCTCGAGACCTCATTCCTGATGGAATCCATCGCCACGAGGGAGAGAGAAGAGGCATCTGGAATTTAAATGCCTTGCCTAGGCACAATAGTAACGGCTCCAGCGAGGCTCGAACTCCGGACCTTTCGCACCTGAATGGAACGCGTAACCACTGAGCTATCATGACTTCCACATGGCTTACCTCTTTCCAAAATGTCATGTATTATACAAATATCATTCTGCATCAGAGAAACTATGTAGAAGGTAACACAAAAAAGAAATGGCAGTTTTTGGCACCATCTAAATAAATGTCTGTACCACATATACCGAAAACCGGTATGCCCATGGTACTTGTTTTAGTTCTCCGCAGCACCCATTTCTGTATCGAACGATGTTGGTCTGAACATCTACCTCGCCTTGTTACACAGGAAAAATAAACATATTTGTTTGCGATTTGACCTACATGCCAGGCTACTATAGAATGGATACCAAGCCGTTTTGCGCCTTCTCTTCCACTGTGCAGAGCCGGAAAGAAATTTACCTGTGCGCCAACATTTAAAAACCAGGAGCACATAGCATACATAGACTTGTATAGAAAAACTGTTTTAAAATCATCTTCTTAAAAGCCACAATGTCCAGAGCTTTTATATTTGCATATATCATCATCTAGTGGACCACTACTAAGTTTGCTCAAATGGTGATCCAGGGGTCAATGCATAGCTCACATAGTTTACATATACAGTACAAATATTTAAAAATCATCTCTGAAACCACACGACCCAAATCATTGACATTTTGAAAGCACCATTACCTAGTGAACCTCATATTGTGCACATTTGAGTTATAATTGACCACATAAGTAGGTTTTACAGTCATCTACTTAGAAACCACAATTTCCAGAGATTTGATATTTTGCATGAAGAGTCAAAAGTATGTTAACGTACATATATTAAGCAATAACCTGCCTTAAACACAGATCCATAGCTCTTGCAATTAAAATTATTTGAATGTATGCACTTTTCCCCCATTGATTCATACAACTTACACAGGATGATTCTCTTCTCAATAAGTAACCATATATACCATATATACCATATATTGATATGTCTTTCTGAGATTCCTGTCCAGACCATATGTTCACTACTTGAAGATATACAGATACCAAACTAATTGGCAAGTGGATACATCTAAGGATGGTTGTTTGTCGTATACTAAAGTACATATCTGGGCTATTTTTCCTATGCCATCAGACATAAAGATACCAAAGTATTTATGCGGATATTTCTGTTGCAACTATAATCGTTCAATGGGTTACCTGTTAAAATAATATTATGAATGAATTTGATATACCTAGTACTTTTAAAACGAATGTGCAAACTTCCAGGTGAGCGATCATAGGGCCTTCATGACCCTCTTGTTTGTTGATTGGCCTCTGATTCATACCGGTAGTCTGTTTGGCTGTACATCGACGTCCTGGCCCCAAGCCTTTTTGGTTATAAAACTTTTCTCAGATCTCAAACCCAAGTAATAATCACTAATTTGATTGGTCAATTCTCAGATTTACTGTCAGCTGAACCAATCAGAAGCTTGAGACTGATTTTGAGATTGGTGAAAAGTTTTATGACCTCGAGGCCTGGTCATTCTGACCAGAACGAACGTTAGTGCAGTTCCCGGTTGTAATATGCTTGGTATGTCGTCTAATAAACTTGGTAACCAAGTAACATTGTATCATTGTCCAAGTAACATTGTCCAAGTAATATTGTATCATTGTCCAAGTAACATTGTATCATTGTCCCAGTAACATTGTATCATTGTCCCAGTAACATTGTATCATTGTCCAAGTAACATTGTATCATTGTCCCAGTAACATTGTATCATTGTCCAAGTAACATTGTATCATTGTCCCAGTAACATTGTATCATTGTCCCAGTAACATTGTATCATTGTCTAAGTAACATTGTATCATTGTCCAAGTACATTGTATCATTGTCCAAGTAACATTGTATCATTGTCCCAGTAACATTGTATCATTGTCCCAGTAACATTGTATCATTGTCCAAGTAACATTGTATCATTGTCCAAGTAACATTGTATCATTGTCCAAGTAACATTGTATCATTGTCCCAGTAACATTGTATCATTGTCCCAGTAACATTGTATCATTGTCCAAGTAACATTGTATCATTGTCCCAGTAACATTGTATCATTGTCCAAGTAACATTGTATCATTGTCCAAGTACACTGTATCATTGTCCAAGTAACATTGTATCATTGTCCAAGTACATTGTATCATTGTCCAAGTACACTGTATCATTGTCCCAGTAACATTGTATCATTGTCCAAGTACACTGTATCATTGTCCCAGTAACATTGTATCATTGTCCAAGTAACATTGTATCATTGTCCAAGTACACTGTATCATTGTCCAAGTAACATTGTATCATTGTCCAAGTACATTGTATCATTGTGATAATGTCACAGATAATAAACGTTTAGGATCAATGTTTTGGACGGGAAGATATTAGTGAGGTTGTGTCAAACATTCAATGCAACTTTCTTTTATTTTCAGGAGCACAAAAGGACACAAATCCTCGCACTAAGCGTGTTATAAAGAAGAAACAGTCTAGCAGAACTTGCCAATCTGCTAGGAATAAAAAGCCAGTTATCGATACTGTTACTAAGGCCCATTGCCTTAGTTTCAGCATCGAGGAACAATCATTGCCATATCGTATTACGCGTGTGGCAACATATTTGTTTGTTCCAAACTGGCCCATACATGTATGGCGAATCATCAAGGGTGAAACACTACCTGCAAGTTTTCACACGGGCGACAAAGTAAGTAGGTTTAGATTGTACAGACTTTCCATTCAAACGCATACAGTGCGTACATATCCCAATGTGCATTTATTAACGGGATTACGTGAGCCTAATAATTAGTCTTGTCTTCTACTGTATTGCAAAAGATCTTTGCTTAATTTGCAATTGCTATGTTAGCGAGGATATTTGTGTTTATTAGTGTAATTGCAATTCTGTGTGATGATTTAAATCCATATGTGCACGAATTTTAAACAATTGTGTACAGCTATATAATATATTGTAAACAATTGTTACTCTGACTCATGTGGCTGACTAATGAACCTTTGTCTTGTTTGTCACAGGTGTGAGCATTCAAATAATAAAGCAATAATACGTTATAGTATCAGCAACCGACTGTGACACTTTATATGTTGCCAATGCATCGCTTATATGTTTTATATCATTCCTAATATTAATAACTAATATTTTATTATTAAAAACAAGAAACAATCTTTTTTGACGAGAACACAAAGTTGACAAGTACCAATTCAGTACTAGAGTAATTTTGTTGTTCACCGAGTTCTCGAGTACTGGTTTTATAACAATCTATGCTACAGTCTCACAGTCCATGTTCTTTGCTATTTTACCACTTCTATTTTATTACCATATATACCCGACCATACGTCAACCTTTATCATCCAGAAATGTGATGAAAGTAATATGGCCGAGCTCGACTTATGGCCAGGTATATACGGTACTTGTGTTTCCATTTTACCTAATTTTTCTATTGTTCTACTTTTGTTTGTGTTTCTATTTTACCACATTTGTTTCTATATTGCCTTGTAGATTATAGACCCGAAAAGCGATGAGCCCAATGAGGATAAAAATGAAGAAATGGAAAAGCCTGCTGAATCCAACGATCAGGAAATCAACGACTCAAAGGAGGAGCCTGACCACATAGAAGAAAGCAAGAAACAAACTTCTAAGGCATCAAATGCCCAGGAAGTCAGCAGGTCGAAAGAAAATGTGGATGAGGTCACTAAGCCTGATCCTCACATCGAGGAAGAGTCAACAAATCAGGCTGACAAAGAGTCTGATGACCTGAAGTTGGAAGGAAAAGAAAATAAGAAATGTTGGTGGCGCAGTGTGGTCGCTGGTGGAGTGTCAGGTGCAGTGTCACGCAAGTTAACAGCTCCACTCGATCGACTGAAAACCCTGTTTCAGGTGAGAGTTTAATACAATTAAAATTGTCTATCCGGCTCATTTGGATCTGCACTTTTTGCCAGTAATAATTATTACTTTTTTAAGATAAAATTACCCATTTTGATAAATGAACTGGTCCAAAGGTAATTTTCTTATTAATTTATTGGTTTAAAAATATCACGCACCAGTCCATGTCAGTTACTTGGGGTTGAATGGGTTAAATAAACTAATACACAAGATCTAGACTACATGTTCATCCTATGCTAACATAATACATGTACATGTAAATTGTTATAATGAGAGCAAATTTACATTATAATCAGCTGATTATAATCATGACTGCTCTATAAATCATGATCCTAACTAACCTCATTGACACAAGCATTTAGTCATACCTCAAGTTATTCTGTAATTTAAATCTGTCTAAAAGTATAAAAAGAGATATTTCACAATTAACAATTTAACAATTCATACATTTACTAACAAGTCATGCATTGTGATATCACTATTGCGGTCAGTCTAACATTATAATATCACTGTTACGGTCAGTCTAACATTATGATACCACTGTTGCGGTCAGTCTAACATTATGATACCACTGTTGCGGTCAGTCTAACATTATGATACCACTGTTGCGGTCAGTCTAACATTATGATATCACTGTTACTGTCAGTCTAACATTATGATATCACTGTTATGGTCAGCATAACATTATGATACCACTGTTATGGTCAGTATAACATTATGATATCACTGTTACGGTCAGTCTAACATTATATCACTGTTGCTGTCAGTCTAACATTATGATATCACTGTTACTGTCAGTCTAACATTATGATATCACTGTTACGGTCAGTCTAACATTATGATATCACTGTTGCTGTCAGTCTAACATTATGATATCACTGTTACTGTCAGTCTAACATTATTATATCACTGTTATGGTCAGCATAACATTATGATATCACTGTTACGGTCAGTACAACATTATGATATCATCACTGTTATGGTCAGTCTATCATTGTGATATCACTGTTATGGTCAGATGAGCATTGTGATATCACTGCTATGGTCAATTGGCATTGCAATATCACTGTTACGGTCAATTGGCATTGCAATATCACTGCTACGGTCAATTGGCATTGCAATATCACTGCTACGGTCAATTGGCATTGCAATATCACTGCTACGGTCAATTGGCATTGCAATATCACTGTTACGGTCAATTGGCATTGCAATATCACTGCTACGGTCAATTGGCATTGCAATATCACTGCTACGGTCAATTGGCATTGCAATATCACTGCTACGGTCAATTGGCATTGCAATATCACTGCTACGGTCAATTGGCATTGCAATATCACTGCTACGGTCAATTGGCATTGCAATATCACTGCTACGGTCAATTGGCATTGAAATATCACTGCTACGGTCAATTGGCATTGCAATATCACTGCTACGGTCAATTGGCATTGCAATATCACTGCTACGGTCAATTGGCATTGCAATATCACTGCTACGGTCAATTGGCATTGCAATATCACTGCTACGGTCAATTGGCATTGCAATATCACTGCTACGGTCAATTGGCATTGCAATATCACTGCTACGGTCAATTGGCATTGCAATATCACTGCTACGGTCAATTGGCATTGCAATATCACTGCTACGGTCAATTGGCATTGCAATATCACTGCTACGGTCAATTGATCATTGTGATATCATTGTTACGGTCAATTATATATTTGCATGTAACTAAAGCAGATAGAAAGCTTTGATAATTTGCATATTGTTTGTATGAGTTGTTCCCTGTCCCCTAGCAAGTCCCACCCTGCAAGAGTGCAAGAGTGACATTGAACCGGAATTTTGGCCAAAAATAGTTTATTTTAAAATTATTTATGCGTAAAAAACATTTAACATTAGCATTTCTCAAAACAGTCAAAGTTATGGCTTTGAAACTCTTCACATAATTCTCTACACCAGCAGTAAGTCCATAATACCAGCAATGACCTTCAGCTTGAATTTTGCCAAAAATATTCCGCTTTCAGAAATTATTTATGTGTCGAAACATTAACATTTTTCAAAACCAGTTTTGGCTACTGAGGACTAATTCTCTACATCAACAGAAGTTCCACCCTTCCAGTGACCTTGAATTTGAATTTTGGCAGTTTGTTGGAAAGCATAAAAAACTTGTATTTATTTTGCTGAACCAGCAGTTATACAGTCAATCACTAGTGGTGAGACACCCTTGGGGCAGTGGCCTGTATTTATTTTGCTGAACCAGCAGTTACACAGTCAATCACTAGTGGTGAGACACCCTTGGGGCGGTGGCCTGTATTTATTTTGCTGAACCAGCAGTTATACAGTCAATCACTAGTGGTGAGACACCCTTGGGGCGGTGGCCTGTATTTATTTTGCTGAACCAGCAGTTATACAGTCAATCACTAGTGGCGAGACACCCTTGGGGTGGTGGCCTCGTTAAACTGTTAATGTAAAAATGTAAAATACAATATTTTTGTTGTCGATATAAATTGTTCTCGATCCACAAAATGTGAACGGGGATGAAAATTAAGCAATTAATTAATAATGTCTTAATTCTCTCAGTATTAGATACATCTTCAAATATTTATACATGCTTATATATGATATCAGGTGCACAATGTAGGATCGGAGGGAGACAAGAAGGAGAAATTGACCATTAGAGGCGGGTTCCAACACATGATCAAGGAGGAGGGATTTAGGTCGATGTGGCGAGGTAACGGCATTAACGTCGTTAAAATAGCTCCAAGACAGGGCATAAAGTTCTTGATATATGAGCAGGTAAGACAACAGAAACTCACTATAATAACACAGTACAATTATAGAGACATTACTGGTTTTTCTATTACCTCCCTTGATGGATAAAGTCAGATTTATCCCGAAATGTATATTGGTCCTTTTAGTTGGAATCCTTTGTTTTTACTGTTGTCGTCTAAACAGATATTGCGTTAGGATAAATGTAATTTGATCAAAATCGTGTTAATTAATTGAACCAATTTTTACAGTAAGGTATCCATTGGACATGCTAAAGGATATTTGTCGAGATTTATTAATTCATAATTATAAGACGTAAGTACGGATAAGAATGGAAAACATGTGGTGCAAAGGAAACAACGATAAAAACAGAGGAAACCAATTAAGAGAACCAATCTACTATTAGGAGTATTCAGGGGCAGTAACTGACTAATATTTCTCATTATGAATAGGTACAATTATGAATATATTCGCTATTCTGTTTAAATGTCTAGTAACTACATGATGCAGTATGTGTATCTGGCTGTCTGTAAACTATTCTGGTTTACATTATTCTGCTGTTTAAGTAACCCAATTAGTTCTCCATCTTATCTTCCTTTATATTGTGTGTTTTAGTTGAAGGACCTTGGAATAGTACGATCGTTTGTAGTTGGAGCCTGGGCCGGTTTAATTTCTCAGGCACTCATATACCCGATGGAGGTAAGATTCAGTACATGTAGTTCTAAGCTGTTTGGTTAATAGGTGCAGTTGTTATTACATTGTTCATGCTCACAATCAGTATTAGAAATGCATGTTGGTGTTCATGCTCACAATCAGTATTAGATATGCATGATGGTGTTCATGCTCACAATCAGTATTAGAAATGCATGTTGGTGTTCATGCTCACAATCAGTATTAGATATGCATGTTGGTGTTCATGCTTACAATCAGTATTAGATATGCATGATGGTGTTCATGCTCGCAATCAGTATTAGAAGGGCATGTTGGTGTTCATGCTCACAATCAGTATTAGATATGCATGTTGGTGTTCATGCTTACAATCAGTATTAGATATGCATGTTGGTGTTCATGCTCACAATCAGTATTAGATATGCATGTTGGTGTTCATGCTTACAATCAGTATTAGATATGCATGTTGGTGTTCATGCTCACAATCAGTATTAGATATGCATGTTGGTGTTCATGCTTACAATCAGTATTAGATATGCATGTTGGTGTTCATGCTCACAATCAGTATTAGATATGCATGTTGGTGTTCATGCTTACAATCAGTATTAGATATGCATGTTGGTGTTCATGCTCACAATCAGTATTAGATATGCATGTTGGTGTTCATGCTTACAATCAGTATTAGATATGCATGTTGGTGTTCATGCTCACAATCAGTATTAGATATGCATGTTGGTGTTCATGCTTACAATCAGTATTAGATATGCATGTTGGTGTTCATGCTCACAATCAGTATTAGATATGCATGTTGGTGTTCATGCTTACAATCAGTATTAGATATGCATGTTGGTGTTCATGCTCACAATCAGTATTAGATATGCATGTAGGTGTTCATGCTTACAATCAGTATTAGAAGGGCATGTTGGTGTTCATGCTCACAATCAGTATTAGATATGCATGTAGGTGTTCATGCTTACAATCAGTATTAGATATGCATGTTGGTGTTCATGCTTACAATCAGTATTAGAAGTGCATGTTGGTGTTCATGCTTACAATCAGTATTAGAAGGGCATGTTGGTGTTCATGCTCACAATCAGTATTAGAAGGGCATGTTGGTGTTCATGCTCACAATCAGTATTAGAAGTGCATGTTTGTGTTCATGCTTACAATCAGTATTAGAAGTGCATGCACCTTGGTGTTCATGCTTACAATCAGTATTAGATATGCATGTTGGTGTTCATGCTCACAATCAGTATTAGATATGCATGTTGGTGTTCATGCTTACAATCAGTATTAGATATGCATGTTGGTGTTCATGCTCACAATCAGTATTAGATATGCATGTTGGTGTTCATACTTACAATCAGTATTAGATATGCATGATGGTGTTCATGCTCACAATCAGTATTAGAAGTGCACATTGGTGTTCATGCTCACAATCAGTATTAGAAATGCACGTTGGTGTTCATGCTCACAATCAGTATTAGAAGTGCACGTTGGTGTTCATGCTCACAATCAGTATTAGAAGTGCATGTTGGTGTTCATGCTTACAATCAGTATTAGATATGCATGTTGGTGTTCATGCTCACAATCAGTATTAGAAGTGCATGTTGGTGTTCATGCTTACAATCAGTATTAGAAGGGCATGTTGGTGTTCATGCTCACAATCAGTATTAGAAGGGCATGTTGGTGTTCATGCTCACAATCAGTATTAGAAGTGCATGTTTGTGTTCATGCTTACAATCAGTATTAGAAGTGCATGTTGGTGTTCATGCTCACAATCAGTATTAGAAGTGCATGTTGGTGTTCATGCTTACAATCAGTATTAGATATGCATGTTGGTGTTCATGCTCACAATCAGTATTAGAAGTGCACATTGGTGTGCATGCTTACAATCAGTATTATATATGCATGTTGGTGTTCATACTTACAATCAGTATTAGATATGCATGATGGTGTTCATACTTACAATCAGTATTAGATATGCATGATGGTGTTCATGCTCACAATCAGTATTAGAAGTGCACATTGGTGTTCATGCTCACAATCAGTATTAGAAGTGCACGTTGGTGTTCATGCTCACAATCAGTATTAGAAGTGCACGTTGGTGTTCATGCTCACAATCAGTATTAGAAGTGCATGTTGGTGTTCATGCTCACAATCAGTATTAGAAGTGCACGTTG
The DNA here is from genome assembly GCA_014843695.1 of Archivesica marissinica. Taxonomy (NCBI): domain Eukaryota; kingdom Metazoa; phylum Mollusca; class Bivalvia; order Venerida; family Vesicomyidae; genus Archivesica; species Archivesica marissinica. Next base: position 1,613,127 of record CM026404.1, read on the forward strand.
GTGTTCATGCTCACAATCAGTATTAGAAGTGCACGTTGGTGTTCATGCTCACAATCAGTATTAGAAATGCATGTTGGTGTTCATGCTTACAATCAGTATTAGAAGTGCACGTTGGTGTTCATGCTCGCAATCAGTATTAGATATGCACGTTGGTGTTCATGCTCGCAATCAGTATTAGATATGCATGTTGGTGTTCATGCTTACAATCAGTATTAGATATGCATGTTGGTGTTCATGCTTACAATCAGTATTAGATATGCATGTTGGTGTTCATGCTCACAATCAGTATTATATATGCATGTTGGTGTTCATGCTCACAATCAGTATTAGAAGTGCACGTTGGTGTTCATGCTCACAATCAGTATTAAAAGTGCATGTTGGTGTTCATGCTCACAATCAGTATTAGATATGCATGTTGGTGTTCATGCTCACAATCAGTATTATATATGCATGTTGGTGTTCATGCTTACAATCAGTATTAGATATGCATGTTGGTGTTCATGCTCACAATCAGTATTAGAAGTGCATGTTGGTGTTCATGCTCACAATCAGTATTAGAAGTGCATGTTGGTGTTCATGCTCACAATCAGTATTATATATGCATGTTGGTGTTCATGCTTACAATCAGTATTAGATAGGCATGTTGGTGTTCATGCTCGCAATCAGTATTAGATAGGCATGTTGGTGTTCATGCTTACAATCAGTATTAGAAATGCATGTTGGTGTTCATGCTTACAATCAGTATTAGATATGCATGTTGGTGTTCATGCTTACAATCAGTATTAGATATGCATGTTGGTGTTCATGTTCACAATCAGTATTAGATATGCATGTTGGTGTTCATGCTCACAATCAGTATTATATATGCATGTTGGTGTTCATGCTTACAATCAGTATTAGATATGCATGTTGGTGTTCATGCTCACAATCAGTATTATATATGCATGTTGGTGTTCATGCTTACAATCAGTATTAGATATGCATGTTGGTGTTCATGCTTACAATCAGTATTATATATGCATGTTGGTGTTCATGCTCGCAATCAGTATTAGATATGCATGTTGGTGTTCATGCTCGCAATCAGTATTAGATATGCATGTTGGTGTTCATGCTCACAATCAGTATTAGATATGCATGTTGGTGTTCATGCTTACATTAGATAAATAAATAAACCATGACAAGAACTTACATCTTAATGATAAATAAGCCATGACAAGTCAAGAACTTACATATTAATGATAAATAAACCAAGTCAAGAACTTACATCTTAATGATAAATAAGCCATGACAAGTCAAGAACTTACATCTTAATGATAAATAAGCCATGACAAGTCAAGAACTTACATCTTAATGATAAATAAACCGTGACAAGAACTTACATCTTAATGATAAATATACCAAGACAAGTCAAGAACTTACATCTTAATGATAAGTAAACCAAGACAAGAACTTACATCTTAATGATAAATAAACCAAGACAAGAACTTACATCTTAATGATAAAATAAGCCATGAAGTCAAGAACTTACATCTTAATGATAATTAAACCATAACAAGTCAAGAACATACATCTTAATGATAAAATAAGCCATGAAGTCAAGAACTTACATTCGACCCCCAAACAATCTGGCCATTCTCTCATAAATCTGAAAAGCCAGTGGGCCTGTTTCTAAGCAAATCTTGGGCATGTTGAAACATTTATTTTTTCAAATTTCATGTCTCTGAAACGACAATAGTAAAATAACCAATGACTAAATCAATCAACCATTGTTTTCTGTTTACAACCCATTAGCGGCTGTAACACCTCAATTATAGCCCCTAATAGCGGCTGTAACACCTCAATTATAGCCCCCAATAGCGTCTGTAACACCTCAATAATAGCCCCCAATAAGGCCCCATTAGCGTCTGTAACACCTCAATAATAGCCCCCAATAAGGCCCCATTAGCGTCTGTAACACCTCAATAATAGCCCCCAATAAGGCCCCATTAGCGTCTGTAACACCTCAATTATAGCCCCCAATAGCGACTATAACACCTCAATTATAGTCCCCAATAGCGGCTGTAACACCTCAATTATAGCCCCCAATAGCGGCTGTAACACCTCAATTATAGCCCCCAATAGCGACTATAACACCTCAATTATAGTCCCCAATAGCGGCTGTAACACCTCAATTATAGTCCCCAATAGTGGCTTTAACACCTCAATTATAGCCCCCATTAGCAGCTGTAACACCTCAATTATAGCCCCCAATAGCGGCTGTAACACCTCAATTATAGCCCCCAATAGCGGCTGTAACACCTCAATTATAGCCCCCAATTAGGCCCATTAGCGACTGTAACATCTCAATTATAGCCCCCAATTAGGCCCCATTAGCGACTGTAACACCTCAATTATAGCCCCCATTAGCGACTGTAACACCTCAATTATAGCCCCCAATTAGGCGATTAAACAACTAATTGATCCTGCAGAGAAACTCTCAAAACATTAACATACCACTTGCTGACTTGCTGTAAGATTAACATGAATTTTGTTACTGATTTTCTTATTAACTGTTTGTATGTTAGAGATATCATTAGACAGTATCTATAAGTTTTATGTCGCAGTTTCGGTAATGAATAAATATCAAAGCACAATTGTAATTCCAGGTCTTGAAAACCCGAATGTCCATCAGTAAGACAGGGCAATATAAAGGATATATAGACCTTGCTTGCCAATTATTCAAGACCGAAGGAGCACGTGCATTTGGTGCTGGCTTCGTACCAGAGATGGTTGGTGTTGTGCCATTTGCCGGAATAGAGCTGTGCATATATGAGGTAAGTAAAACCGCGAACACCAGAATTACCCATAATTTATACGGGGAAAGCGTGTATCGCCTATAGATAAAATGAGACATGTGCAGACAAAATATACATGAAAAAGAACAGAAGGATTAATAATCAATTTATTATATTATTATTTATTATACTCGCAAATAATTTTCGTGAACCGATCATTTATCACCAGATCGGACAGGTGGGTTTTCTCCGGGTTCCTCCCACACGAATGACCATATCTACGCTTTCATCCGCGCCAACGAGAGTGATTAATATAAGTTGTTAAAACTTGCTTCGCAATCGTTTAAATAAATAGTTTAAGCTTAAAATCAATTTGGGTCTGGTAATTCCAAACAAACAACTTTTTCATTTTGGTCTCATTTAAAAAAGAAAAGAAAATGTAACCAATGGTCTATTTGTATTGGAGGACCCAATCTAATGGTGATATAACTTATGCTCCAACCCATTTGTATATGTTGTATATGTATGACTGTATTGAAATGGTTTCATTGTATTTATAAATGTATGTATATGTATTTGTAGAAATTAAGAAGGTTGTACATGCAAAAACACGAGGACAAACAACCTACTAAGACTGTTGACTCGATGTTTGGTGTCACGGGTGCCGAATGTGCAGTTGCTGCCACGTATCCATTTGCATTGGTTAGAACACAAATGCAGACACAAGGTTGGTTTCTCTTCTATTGTTATTACAGTGTTTAAAGTTACATGTTAGAGTGGGTGGTGTCATTGACATGAAATCACTTGCCTTTCACCGGTGTATATTTCAACGGTTGGTGGTACTACCTGATTGCACTGAGTGTAAACCTGTTTGTATAGGTAGCATCCGGTACCTGTCTCGGTGTAAACCTGTTTGTGTAGGTAGCATCCGGTACCTGTCTCGGTGTAAACCTGTTTGTGTAGGTAGCATCCGGTACCTGTCTCGGTGTAAACCTGTTTGTGTAGGTAGCATCCGGTACCTGTCTCGGTGTAAACCTGTTTGTATAGGTAGCATCCGGTACCTGTCTCGGTGTAAACCTGTTTGTGTAGGTAGCATCTGGTACCTGTCTCGGTGTAAACCTGTTTGTATAGGTAGCATCCGGTACCTGTCTCGGTGTAAACCTGTTTGTATAGGTAGCATCCGGTACCTGTCTCGGTGTAAACCTGTTTGTATAGGTAGCATCCGGTACCTGTCTCGGTGTAAACCTGTTTGTATAGGTAGCATCCGGTACCTGTCTCGGTGTAAACCTGTTTGTAAGGTAGCATCCGGTACCTGTCTCGGGTACCTGTTTGTAGGTAGCATCCGGTACCTGTCTCGGTGTAAACCTGTTTGTGTAGGTAGCATCCGGTACCTGTCTCGGTGTAAACCTGTTTGTATAGGTAGCATCCGGTACCTGTCTCGGTGTAAACCTGTTTGTGTAGGTAGCATCCGGTACCTGTCTCGGTGTAAACCTGTTTGTATAGGTAGCATCCGGTACCTGTCTCGGTGTAAACCTGTTTGTATATGTAGCATCCGGTACCTGTCTCGGTGTAAACCTGTTTGTATAGTAGCATCCGGTACCTGTCTCGGTGTAAACCTGTTGTTAGGTAGCATCCGGTACCTGTCTCGGTGTAAACCTGTTTGTATAGGTAGCATCCAGTACCTGTCTCGGTGTAAACCTGTTTGTTAGTAGCATCGGTACCTGTCTCTAGGTAGCATCCGGTACCTGTCTCGTGTAAACCTGTTTGTGTAGGTAGCATCCGGTACCTGTCTCGGTGTAAACCTGTTTGTGTAGGTAGCATCCGGTACCTGTCTCGGTGTAAACCTGTTTGTGTAGGTAGCATCCGGTACCTGTCTCGGTGTAAACCTGTTTGTATAGGTAGCATCCGGTACCTGTCTCGGTGTAAACCTGTTTGTGTAGGTAGCATCTGGTACCTGTCTCGGTGTAAACCTGTTTGTATAGGTAGCATCCGGTACCTGTCTCGGTGTAAACCTGTTTGTATATGTAGCATCCGGTACCTGTCTCGGTGTAAACCTGTTTGTATAGGTAGCATCCGGTACCTGTCTCGGTGTAAACCTGTTTGTATAGGTAGCATCCGGTACCTGTCTCGGTGTAAACCTGTTTGTGTAGGTAGCATCCGGTACCTGTCTCGGTGTAAACCTGTTTGTGTAGGTAGCATCCGGTACCTGTCTCGGTGTAAACCTGTTTGTATAGTAGCATCCGGTACCTGTCTCGTGTAAACCTGTTTGTATAGTAGCATCCGTACCTGTCTCGTGTAAACCTGTTAACACCACCCCAAACCAACACCACCCCGTGTAAACCTGTTTGTGTAGGTAGCATCCGGTACCTGTCTCGGTGTAAACCTGTTTGTATAGGTAGCATCCGGTACCTGTCTCGGTGTAAACCTGTTTGTGTAGGTAGCATCTGGTACCTGTCTCGGTGTAAACCTGTTTGTATAGGTAGCATCCGGTACCTGTCTCGGTGTAAACCTGTTTGTATATACACCACCTGTCTCGGTGTAAACCTGTTTGTTAGGTAGCATCCGGTACCTGTCTCGGTGTAAACCTGTTTGTGTAGGTAGCATCCGGTACCTGTCTCGGTGTAAACCTGTTTGTGTAGGTAGCATCCGGTACCTGTCTCGGTGTAAACCTGTTTGTATAGGTAGCATCCGGTACCTGTCTCGGTGTAAACCTGTTTGTGTAGGTAGCATCCGTACCTGTCTCGGTGTAAACCTGTTTGTGTAGGTAGCATCCGGTACCTGTCTGTGTAAACCTGTTTGTATAGGTAGCATCGGTACATGTCTCGGTGTAAACCTGTTTGTGTAGGTAGCATCCAGTACCTGTATCGGTGTAAACCTGTTTGTATATGTAGCATCCGGTACCTGTCTCGGTGTAAACCTGTTTGTATATGTAGGTCACCCTGTACCTGTCTCGGTGTAAACCTGTTTGTATATGTAGGTCACCCTGTACCTGTCTCGGTGTAAACCTGTTTGTATATGTAGATCACCCAGTACCTGTCTCGGTGTAAACCTGTTTGTATAAGTAGCATCCAGTACCTGTCTCGGTGTAAACCTGTTTGTATATGTAGGTCACCCTGTACCTGTCTCGGTGTAAACCTGTTTGTATATGTAGGTCACCCAGTACCTGTCTCGGTGTAAACCTGTTTGTGTAGGTAGCATCCGGTACCCGTCTCAGGGTAAACTTGTTTGTGTATGTAGCATTCGGTACCTGTCTCGGTGTAAACCTGTTTGTGTAGGTAGCATCCGGTACATGTCTCGGCATAAACCTGTTTGTGTAGGTAGCATCCGGTACCTGTCTCAGTGTAAACCTGTTTGTATATGTAGCATCCGTACCTGTCTCGGTGTAAACCTGTTTGTATAGTAGCTCCAGTACCTGTCTCGGTGTAAACCTGTTTGTATAAGTAGCATCCAGTACCTGTCTCGGTGTACAACACCACCCAAACTGTTTGTGTAACACACCCCAAACCTGTTGTATAGGTAGCATCCGGTACCTGTCTCGTGTAAACCTGTTTGTATATGTAGCATCCGGTACCTGTCTCGTGTAAACCTGTTTGTATAGGTAGCATCCGGTACCTGTCTCGGTGTAAACCTGTTTGTGTAGGTAGCATCCGGTACCTGTCTCGGTGTAAACCTGTTTGTATAGTAGCATCCGGTACCTGTCTCGGTGTAAACCTGTTTGTGTAGTAGCATCCGGTACCTGTCTCGGTGTAAACCTGTTTGTATAGTAGCATCCTGTACCTGTCTCGGTGTAAACCTGTTTGTGTAGGTAGCATCCGGTACCTGTCTCGGTGTAAACCTGTTTGTATAGGTAGCATCCGGTACCTGTCTCGGTGTAAACCTGTTTGTGTAGGTAGCATCCGGTACCTGTCTCGGTGTAAACCTGTTTGTGTAGGTAGCATCCGGTACCTGTCTCAGTGTAAACCTGTTTGTATAGGTAGCATCCGGTACCTGTCTCGGTGTAAACCTGTTTGTGTAGGTAGCATCCTGTACCTGTCTCGGTGTAAACCTGTTTGTGTAGGTAGCATCCGGTACCTGTCTCGGTGTAAACCTGTTTGTATAGGTAGCATCCGGTACCTGTCTCGGTGTAAACCTGTTTGTATATGTAGCATCCGGTACCTGTCTCGGTGTAAACCTGTTTGTATAGGTAGCATTCGGTACCTGTCTCGGTGTAAACCTGTTTGTGTAGGTAGCATCCGGTACCTGTCTCGGTGTAAACCTGTTTGTATAGGTAGCATCCGGTACCTGTCTCGGTGTAAACCTGTTTGTATATGTAGCACGTACCTGTCTCGGTGTAAACCTGTTTGATAAGTAGCATCCAGTACCTGTCGGTGTAACCTGTTTGTATAGTAGCACCCGTACCTGTCTCGGTGTAAACCTGTTTGTATAGTAGCACCCAGTACCTGTCTCGGTGTAAACCTGTTTGTGTAGGTAGCATCCGGTACCCCAAACTGTTTGTGTAGGTAGCATCCGGTACCTGTCTCGGTGTAAACTGTTTGTATAGGTAGCATCCGGTACCTGTCTCGGTGTAAATGTTTGTGTAGGTAGCATCCGGTACCTGTCTCGGTGTAAACCTGTTTGTATAGGTAGCATCCGGTACCTGTCTCGGTGTAAACTGTTTGTATAGTAGCATCCGGTACCTGTCTCGGTGTAACCTGTTTGTAAACACCACCCCAAACCAGTAGCATCCGGTACCTGTCTCGGTGTAAACCGTTTGTATAGTACAACCCGTACCTGTCTCGGTGTAAACCTGTTTGTGTAGGTAGCATCCGGTACCTGTCTCGGGGTAAAGCTGTTTGTATAAGTAGCATCCGGTACCTGTCTCGGTGTAAACCTGTTTGTATATGTAGCATCCTGTACCTGTCTCGGTGTAAACCTGTTTGTGTAGGTAGCATCCAGTACCTGTCTCGGTGTAAACCTGTTTGTGTAGGTAGCATCCGGTACCTGTCTCGGTGTAAACCTGTTTGTGTAGGTAGCATCCGGTACCTGTCTCAGTGTAAACCTGTTTGTATAGGTAGCATCCGGTACCTGTCTCGGTGTAAACCTGTTTGTGTAGGTAGCATCCTGTACCTGTCTCGGTGTAAACCTGTTTGTGTAGGTAGCATTCGGTAAATGTCTCGGTGTAAACCTGTTAGTATAAGTAGCATCCAGTACCTGTCTCGGTGTAAACCTGTTTGTATATGTAGCATCCGGTACCTGTCTCGGTGTAAACCTGTTTGTATATGTAGGTCACCCTGTACCTGTCTCGGTGTAAACCTGTTTGTATATGTAGGTCACCCAGTACCTGTCTCGGTGTAAACCTGTTTGTATAAGTAGCATCCAGTACCTGTCTCGGTGTAAACCTGTTTGTATATGTAGGTCACCCTGTACCTGTCTCGGTGTAAACCTGTTTGTATATGTAGGTCACCCAGTACCTTTCTCGGTGTAAACCTGTTTGTATATGTAAGTCACCCAGTACCTGTCTCGGTGTAAACCTGTTTGTATAAGTAGCATCCAGTACCTGTCTCGGTGTAAACCTGTTTGTATATGTAGCATCCAGTACCCGTCTAAGGGTAAACCTGTTTATACAGTTTGCATCCGGTACCCGTCTCAGGGTAAACCTGTTTGTGTAGGTAGCATCCGGTACCCGTCTCAGTGTAAACCTGTTTGTGTAGGTAGCATTCGGTACCTGTCTCGGTGTAAACCTGTTTGTGTAGGTAGCATCCGGTACATGTCTCGGCGTAAACCTGTTTGTGTAGGTAGCATCCGGTACCTGTCTCGGTGTAAACCTGTTTGTATATGTAGCATCCTGTACCTGTCTCGGTGTAAACCTGTTTGTATAAGTAGCATCCAGTACCTGTCTCGGTGTAAACCTGTTTGTATATGTAGCATCCAGTACCCGTCTAAGGGTAAACTTGTTTGTGTATGTAGCATTCGGTACCTGTCTCGATGTAAACCTGTTTGTGTATGTAGCATTCGGTACCTGTCTCGGTGTAAACCTGTTTGTGTAGGTAGCATCCGGTACCCGTCTCGGTGTAAACCTGTTTGTGTAGGTAGCATCCGGTACCCGTCTCAGGGTAAACTTGTTTGTGTATGTAGCATTCGGTACCTGTCTCGGTGTAAACCTGTTTGTATATGTAGCATCCGGTACCTGTCTCAGTGTAAACCTGTTTGTATAGTAGCATTCGGTACCTGTCTCGGTGTAAACCTGTTTGTATATGTAGCATTCGGTACCTGTCTCGGTGTAAACCTGTTTGTGTAGGTAGCATCCGGTACCTGTCTCGGGGTAAAGCTATTTGTATATGGAGCATCCTGTAACTGTCTCGGTGTAGACCTGTTTGTATATGTAGCATCCTGTACCCGTCTTGGGGTAAACCTGTTTGTATATGTAGCATCCTGTAACCGTCTCGGGGTAAACCTGTTTGTATATGTAGCATCCTGTAACTGTCTCGGTGTAAACCTGTTTGTGTAGGTAGCATCCGGTACGCATCTAGGTGTAAACCTGTTTGAATAGTTAGCATTCGGTACCCGTCTCGGCACACCCCAAGTGGAAGGGGGTCACACCCCAAGTGGAAGGGGGTCACACCCCAAGTGGAAAGGGGGTATACCCAAAGTGGGAGGGGGGTATACCCCAAGTGGAAGGGGGGCACACCCATGTCCTTTGTACACTTGTATGCATTTTGTTATATTTCTTAATACATACCTTTGTTTAAATAATAAATATAGATACTGTTTTTATTATTATTTGGGCCTCTATTTAATACCTATTTAATACCTATTCTATTCCTGTTTTCAGCCACCACTTCCAAAATGGGAATGAATGCCACATTTAGGAAGATCTACCAAAGCCAAGGCTTCAAGGGTTTGTATAGAGGTGTCACTCTGAACATGATGAAGGTGGCACCAGTCGCTGCCATTACGTACTATACGTACAGGGCAGTCCAAAATATTTTCACACCTAAAGATGACCCTAAATTTTTTTTTTAAAAACCTGCAATATTTATTTAACGACATTATTACTTATTGTATCATGCTCTTATATTATTACTGTTATCTTACCTTCATATTATCTTACCTTCATATTATCTTACCTTCATATTATCTTACCTTCATATTATCTTACCTTCATATTATTTTACCTTCATATTATCTTACCTTCATATTATCTTACCTTCATATTATTTTACCTTCATATTATCTTACCTTCATATTATCTTACCTTCATATTATCTTACCTTCATATTATCTTACCTTCATATTATCTTACCTTCATATTA